>OZ025294.1:5016912-5096912 GCA_964019185.1 Maratus speculifer | reverse complement strand
CTTTAAATATAATCAATTCCTTTCTCATAATAATTCACCATAAATGACATGAATCTGAAAATCTATGCAAATTAAAACGCTGATACAGTTATCTTAATTGCCTGATGCTTTTATAGGAAAAGAAGAAACACTGATCAATTGTTTTCTATCGGTATAACATGGAAAATATGTTTACTTATGAAGGGAAATCCTCAGCATAAGTAGAGTTCATGGTGAAAAAGAGAAAGATTAATCACTATGCTATTTTCATAAATTGAACGATTATAACTTGCACAGTTAAATAATTTGCAAATATCAAACTTTTGGTCTACATAAAAAAAAAAAAAAAAAAAAAAAAAAAAACAAGAAATTATTCTTTAAGTTTTATATAACTAACTAAATAAACAAATAAACGACTGAGTTAAAAAATATCCTCTGTTAAAACCAAAATCCAACCAGAAGCTAATTTATTGTTTGTGCTTATTTTGATGGGCGCTATATCAGTAATAGATTATCGCAGGAAATGCAGCAGACATAAATCCCCAATCATCACAAATTTTCTTTTGAAACAGCAATCAACTATTAAAATATAATAACTGTTCAACTTTCGTTTTGACATAACAGCATTGAAATGAAGTCAAAAACAATAAGTTCTCTCAAGAAAGGGGGGGGGGGGGAGTTCTTTCAAACTTTTTTCACTCGAATAAATAATTTTCTGGTTTCAGAAAGAATGAGCCTGAGCCCACCCGGGCCAGAAGGCTAAAATGAAAATAGAGCCCGAGCCCGCATCGGGCCCGGGCTGAGCTCGTCTCATCTCTATTACACACTGCATATTTTTTCATATTCTGTAAGTTCTTTATTTTTTGCTTTTTTTTTTCACATAGCATCAGGTTGAAAATCCTATACTATAGTTTTTCACATGAGTTACTACTTGGTATACCATATTCTTAATACAGTTGTCTTTATAACCTAAATAAAAAGTTCCTTAGCTTACTCAATAAATAAAATACAGTGGAGCATCGTTTATACGACGCCGAAGGGACTTCCGAAAAACGTCGTATAAATGATAACGACGTATAATCGATTTTCACTTCTAAAACTAGAATTAGTGTTGCTTTCACGTAATTTTAATGTTTAACGTGCTGATTTGCATAAATTTGTAAATTAAACAAAAAAAGGGGGGGGGAGTAAGCAAATTAAATTTGTGTACCTTTATTTATGTTTCACTTATGATTATGTTTCACCAAAAGGTTCCTCATTTGCAATACATCATTTTCTTTCCATTTAAAGTCAAAGACAAAAACCCCGCGTAGCCAACTAAAAGTCGCCAATACTGATAACAGTTAGAAGGATAGTCTATTTGCAATTTAAAACAGCTCGGGAATAGTGACGATCCTCGAAAAAAAGAATGACCCCTCCCAGTGTAATCTGTTTCACGTAAGCTGATTTTTCAGACTAATCGAACAGCAGCCCACATTTTTATAATGTGGAGTGCATTTAAACACGCTCTTTGGTGTCATCCATAGCTGCAAACTTCCACTCGTTCTTAAAATACACAAGAAAAATTAACAAAAATAAGCCTATACAAAATCGAAAAATCGACGTATAAACGATTTTGGGCGTCGTATAAAAGATATATTTTTACATTGAAATGAATAGGAACGTATTGGGACCACATTAAAACGTCGCATAAATGTAAACGTCGTATAAGTGATCGTCGTATAAACGATGCTTTACTGTACATAAAAATCATTTAAAATTTTAACCAAAGTTTTATTATCTAAATAGTCAGTTTTATAAGCCTATAATTAAACTACTGCAGTAATAAATTAGAAGTCATCAGGTATGAACCAGCGTTTATTTTCACTTTTCAACAAGGATACATATTTAAGTGACAGAAATAACAAGACACAAATACAAAGATATGAATACAAAAATAAACAACATTAAAAAGCACTAAATATTTTATAAAAGCAGCAGACCGGTTTTGGTAGAATTTAGTGTACCATCATCAATGCTAAGCACAGACGACGGTAAGCTATATGCTACTGAAACCAGTCTGCTGCTTTTATAATATATTTGGTGCTTTTTAACATTGCTTATTTTTGTATTCCATTGCATTGCACCAAGCTCTATCTGAATATTAAATACAAAGATTAATCATAGAAAGAAAGAAAAATAAAAATACATGACAGATTAATTTATAAGTTGACTGTAAATATTAGAAAATAACATAAAACATGTATATTTCTTGATAAAGATAAAATGAATTTTGAATATTAATTCAACATACAGTATGATATATTTTAAAGAACTAAACTTCTACAAAAATACCTTTTTGTGATGGATCTTCATCATCTTCATTACTATCAGACTCCGACTGTTCACTTTCTTCATCTACTCCAACATCATCAGCCCAAAGAGGTTTAGATCTTCGATCTTCATGAATGGATAAGAATTCTTTAAATTTTGGATCCTTCTTTAACTGCAGAGAGTTAGAAATAATATCAATGATTATTATGGTATAAATTGATACTAGAATTTCTAATGCATTAATTTAACAATATCCCTCATTAAAATTGGAAGAAAAAAAAAATGAAATTTAATGCACTGTTTTTTACAAATTGTATTTACTTGTTTGCCATACTTCACTAACTAGAAACAAGAAAATGAATTAGTAAATTAAACTTTCATTAATTAGCTCCATTTTAACTTATGCTATTTTAATAAAAAGGACCATTTCAAGTTTGTCTACCCATTTTTAAAAATATTAGATCAATTTTTAATTATATATGAATTTTTAAGTTATAAAACAGGGTTCATACTATCTTTCTGTGATAAAATTCAAGCACCTAACCCAAATTTCAAGCACTTTTCCCGAAATGAAAATTTTAAAGTCTTAACACAAATGTCTTATTACAAATGTATCATATCTTTTTCATTTTCACATATTTTCAGGCGAATGCTAAACATAACAAACAGTAGCAAAGTCTTAAATGTGAAATGTTATGAGAAAGGCTCTGAAAAATAAAGAAAATCTTTTTGCATTCTAACAGATGTCTTTTGAATTCGACATATGTGAAACTTGTTTAAGATATACCTATTTAATATACAATCCCGCTTAACAGACAAATGATCTGCAGTAGCTTGAAAAGGAAACCTATGTAAAATTACCTGGATAAGATACGATCCCACTTAAGATATGAAATTTTCTCTGTCCCTTAATTCATATCTTAAACAAATTTTATTGTATTAGCTTTGAATTCAAGACAAGGAAGTTTAGAAACTGTCACATGTTTCATTTCACATCCTTAAGAATTTTGTTTTCTTATTAGCATAACTAAATCAACTTTGTTAAATCAGCTGCGAAAAACGGCAGCATTGTTTTTTCAGTTTGAAATTTTGCCATTAAAGGCTGCACCAAAGATACAACTGATGAAGGAAAATGCAACTTAACAATAAATTTATCTTTTAAAAAAGTACAATAGAATTATACATGTAATTATTGGGATTTTTTTTTTCTTTTGAACACAAGAAATGAATGACTATAAATATTCTAAGATTTCAATTGCTCTTTTTACAGCTGCTAGTCTGTCAACCTATCTATAAAACTTAAAGGCACTATTGCCAGTTGACGATAGTTCATAATAATCTTGAAGCCTTGCTTGACATTTAAAAAAAAAACTATGTACTGTTTTAATAACTATTTTATTCAACCTGACCCTAGTAGTAGATTCATTGATGAATTTAATTGCTCATTTATTATAGCAAAAAGTACAATGAAAAACTTTAAAGAATGTTTATTTTCTTTAAGTAACAAAAGTTAATAAATAAGATCAAATTTGAAGAAGAATTTCAGGCTTAGCATCATATTTTTTTTTTTTTTCTTTGTTAAATCAATTCATTTTGGCTACCATCATTTAAAAAAAAAATAAATAAATAAAGCACTTAATATAAAATAAAAATATTTAAAAAAATTAATATTAAAAACTTATGTTTATACACTTTTTTTTCATAAATAAAAGAGGAAAAGAAATAAGGGAATCAATTAACATATTGAACAAGAAATAATGAAAGTAATTGCTTAAAAATGAAATTATTAAAAATAAAATAATTCCTATTTATTTTTAATAGCAATAAGGTTCCTTTTGAAAGATATCCCTTTAAAAATTAAAAGTCATACAAATTCGATTAAAGCCCAAGCAATGTTGGAGAGAATGCATGGAAACATGCTGCTGAAACCAGTGGGGCCATCAATCACAGGTTTGTTTTAAAGGATTTTCATTTAAAAACATAAAATTACACAAATTCAATCAGGATACAGGTAATGCTGGGTGGGGTAGTTAGTATGCAATAAAAATAATCAATTCATTGCATGGGCAGCATCAAAGGTAAATTTAGATATGGGATACTTGTGCTTTCTTTTTGTTGAAAGGGAGTTTGTTATGTTATTAATGAACAATAATTTGATTAATCAAAAACAAAATCATGTGAGAAAAATTAAATTTCATTTTTTAAAATCAAAATTGAAGTCTAAATAACTTAAATTGTCTAACTTAAAATTTTTTAAATCTTACAAGGGTCTCAACTTTTTCCTGCTGCTCCTCTTTGTTGATAGCCATGATTCACGACATATAAATAACAATGATATTGTCTCCAATCATCTTATATTTTGCAATATCAGATCTATATACATATAATAGAAATGATTATTATGGAAAATAGGTCTTATACGAGTTTTTAATGCAGATTTTCCTTTATTCTCCAATTTCCAAGTAACACAGCATAGCTTACGTGCATTGAAACTGATATGCAATTTGGTACTGCTTCAAACTAACACTTTTAGCTTTCTTGTTCCATCCACAGTTTATTGAAAGTACACTTTCTTGGTATTGTTATAGTACATATCTCAAAGAATAATTAACTACTAAAGATCAATAGAATGCAGAGGAAAAACTATTTGTTGCAAAGACCTGAATATGTGCATGTGCACATGCATCAACTGATCAAGTTCAGTATATAGAACAAAGCAAAACAGAAATGCCCATACTCTGATCTCCAGAAAGGAAAACTTTTTCAGAACAAATATTTTTGCCTGATTTTTTTGCTTTGACATTTATCTTTTTCAACACTTGGAACAGAACTTTTATTTAATTTTGAACATTTGAATAAGAAAAATTAAGCACCTATAAAAACATATAATGAAAATCAAGCACCTTCATTAAAATTTAAATAAATTCAAGCACTTTCAAGGACCTTTTTTCCTCTCCTAAAAATTCAAGGACTTTCAAGTATTTTCAAGCACAGTATGAACCCTGTATAAAACTATGCTAAATATTAAGGCATGCATTTTTTTTCATATACTAGGGGGGTTCCGCCCCCCTGCTCGCCAACCCCCCGTGTAATCGCTTCGCAATTCCAAATTATTGTCTACCCCTGCTTGCTGCGCTTGCCAATAACCCATGGTATGAATAAGCAGTTGCAGACCTTTCAAATGATGTGTCACATGACTGGTGTTGTAAAGAAATTAAAAATGTGCCCCTCTGGGGGGGGGGGGGGCAGAGTGGGAGGCGACACAAAAGACATCCGTAATATGAATAAGCAGCTGCAGACCTCTCAAATGATGTCACACGACTGGTGTTGTAAAGAAATTAAAAATGTGCGCCCCTGGGGGGCAGAGTGTGGGGGTGACACACAAGACATCCATAATATGAATAAGCAGTTGCAGACCTTTCAAATTTTGTGTAACACGACTGGTGTTGTAAAGAAAATAAAAATGTGTCCCCCCCTGGAAAGCAGAATGGGGGATAACATGGTGTTGTAAAGAAATTAAAAATTTGGCGAAATATTACAGTTATCGCCAAGTTGGCATCAAACTTGGCGATTGTAACCTTTCCTCTCTTTATGGTAACCCATATGGCGATGCATAGACGGAGCCCTTTCCTGATTGGTCTATTCGACTCATGGAAGGAGTGGACAACCCGGATTCGTTAGTTCCGGAAATCTTCCACATCAGCATCATTCCAGGAGTCATTCCTTTTAAGGCTAGTTTTTTTTTTTTACTATAGAAGGACATTTTTATTATTGTGACTAAAATGTAAGTTCCATCTAAAAATATTAATCTTAATTCATATAACTGGAATCTTTTTAAATGCTTTTTCAATTAGGTTTCGAATATGGAGAGAATAATCTATAAATGAAATAATTTGCAATAAATATTATTTCGATAACTTTTCTCAATCTACATAATTATAAATGCTCCAAAATGTTATTTTTTATTTTACAATAAACTCTCTACAAGGCAGACTAGTGTAAGACAGAAACCTGTCTAGCTTAACTTGGAAAGATTTTCAAGTCCCTGCGAATCTATAACATAGGTAAATTAGTCTAAGGTGGAATATTGTCTAATATGGAAAATTTTCTTGGTCCCGATCGATGTTTCCTTAGACAGAGTTAACTGCATTTTTTTTAAAATCATCGTTATGTATGGTATTCTTGTAACATCACAAACAGTTTTAATTGTATCCTAATGCAAACAACATTAAGTAACATTTGATCAATCATCATTATCAACCTAAACATTTTGTTAAATCAATAATATTCATGCTTGTAGTTGACTCTGTCATATTTTTTCTAATATTTGGATAAAAATAAGTACCAAATTCATTATCAAAATTCAAAAGGTTAAAAAAAAAAAAAAAAAAAAAAAAGAAAGCAAGCAAGAAGGGAGCATTGATTCTAATATTAAAGCCTTTGAGAGGGGATGTTGAAATGTTCAAATGACTAAAGTTTTTTAAAATGTATCAAGATTACCAAAGGTGTTTATAGAATATGCCTTGTTTACCCTTTCTATTAATGTCATGGTCAAAAATTTAATTTGAATATTCAAGAATTTTCAGAAATTTTTTTTGTTGTTGATGTTACTTAATCAAACGTTTTGAAAATTTGGTACTACTGTGAAAGTTACACTGTTGTACCATTATTCTATCAGAAAAGTATGATATAATAAATATATACATGTATATAATCCAGTAAACCAATCCGTTGAACAAACCTTCTTCTATCTTTCCAGTAGTCTAATAATAACAACACCTTCTTTACAAAACTTTTTTGATTTTGTGGCAAAATATTTACGAAGGCGATTTTTTATGCCATACAAAGAGTTCATTTTTCTGGTAAATAGAATTTTTGAGAGAAAGAAACAAATAATAGTTGGACGGGGCAATGTCCAGAGTAAGGAGCATGGGTCAGAATGTCTCAATCGAATGCAAGGAGTTTGTTTTGGACAGTCAAAGATACACATGGAATGGAGTTACCATAATAAAAGATAATACCTTGTAGGTTTGCTATTTCGGAGTGTCTTCTGGCTAATGATATTTTCAGTTTGTCTATTTGCCAGTACTAATTTTCCGAATTCATGGTCTGGTTTGGTGAAAGTCACTTGCAGTAGATTCAATTTCACCAAATAGAGATCAAAACTTTCTTCTGTAACAGTCCAACTTTAATGGTAGGAATAGGACATTTATCTAGACTGGATCAGAATATTTTGCATGGTGGTTTTTATAAAGTATCAAACTTTTCAAAAAAGGATCTTTTTGGTATTGAAAATATGATCTACAAAATTGCTTGCAAACAGGTCATGAGCAGGTTGGCCACTAGCAACTATTTTTATATTCTGTTCACACCAATATTTTTAAAAACACATTTTGTAGTATTTTTCATTTGCAAATGTTGTCAACATGTCAGCAAAAGGTTTTTATTTTCAGGAAGTGGTGCTATTTGAATTTAAAAGTAGCACATGAATTGCAAAAGAATCTTTTGGGACAATCTTTGACTATGAAAAACACATTCACTGTGTTTGATCAAGATATTCTGAAACATTACTCTTCGGACATTGCTTAATGCAATTACTATTTGCTTTTCTCTCTCAAAAATTCTCTTCACTGAATAGTTTAACTGTTTGAATGACATAAAAAATCACCCTAGTAAGTAATTTGGAACCAAATCAAAACATTTTTGGAAAGAAAGCATTATAAGATTCCTGGAAATATAGAAGAAGAATTTGCAGAATAGAATAGTACACATATTCTTCAATAAAATCTCGCTGTTTTCAAAATTTGCTTGAGTTACTTTTGTTCAAAAAATAAAAGAAATTTTTGGGACAATCTAATATGTTAATTTCAATTTTTTAATAATATTTTGAAACAAATGCCATTTGTTTAGGTACAATTTTTAAATTATTAACATGTATCATATTAAAAATATATGCCTGTTGGTATTTTCCTTCTATTTGACAATTATATATTTTTCTATTATAAGAAACCAATTATTTCTTACCAACTGGTTACCAATTAACACTTTAATACAGATAGATATGGTAGAAATCGGCTTAATATACAAATAAATTAAAGGATATTATAGTGAAAATTTTTATGACATAAAATAAGATTATCATCATTATTATCTTTTTTCTTTTTTAACAAAAACAGGCCACACACAGAAAGGATTTTCTAAGTACTTTCTAAAGAACTTAGCCAATTTAAATTTTCATTTTTTTAAGAACAGAGACTTTCATTAAGATTAAACATTTTGATTTGAAAATTACCTCTTCTGGCATATCGTCCTCTTTTAATTTGGATGATTTCTCCTTTTTCTGTCCCTAAAGGAGAAAAAAAAAAAAAAAAAAGAATTAATTAGAAGCATCATTAATTGCAACCAAATTGGAAAGGCCACATAAATAAATAAACTATACAGAATAAAATAGATTATCTTCTTCTAAACAAATTTAGGATTGTATTTTTACTGACTATTCTGTGCTATAATTTTTGGAGAATATTTGTAAATATTCTACAGAGAGTTGCAATAACATACAATATTGTCTGAAAATTTTTTACTTGTGAATAAACTTCTCTAAAAATAGAATATATATATATATGCCACAATGATTTCACTCATGAAATAAATAACAATTACTAATAAATTTAAACTAATTAAATCAAAAGATGCATTTTTATGATACAAATGAGGAAGGGTTGCACTTTTTGACCATTGAAAACTCAAAATCTCAAACTATCCAGGAAGGACATTTAATTGCTTGGGGGAGTGTGTGGGGGGATGTTCCCACCCCGGGCCACCCCCTGAATTTATCATTTTTCAGCCACTTAGAAAATTAACAACAATTTATTCATTTAAAATTTTTCTTTAATTTTCAATGCTTTTGTGCAAAAGTATAATTTAAAGTACATTGTTTGGAAATACTATTCAAACTAACTAGACAAAATAATGAATGGTTATTTAAATTTGCAACCCCCCCCTCCCCTCAAAAGTAAGTCAAATTAAGAAAATCACTGGAAATTGTACAATCTAAACTAGTTTTAAGTGTTAATGCAAAACATGATTAAATTGCTATGAACAATTTTAGATATTGTAAAGTTTATATAACCAAACCATCCAAGTGACTTCAACATCAAACAGAGTTAAAAATAATTCTGTGATTTAGAAACTGTTTGTTTCAGAAAGTTCATTATGCATTTCTCTATAAAACACCAAGCTTCCATGTTTTTACATGCAATAATTTTTAGAATATAAGTTCAGAAAGTGAAAAATAATACTGTCAATTCAAAATGGCAGCAACAGCATTAGTAATTTTTTTGGGGAACAGATACAGTCGAACCCATTTAAAATACTCACGGGTAATACGCAAAAGTTTTCCGATCTGTTGTACATTGCTCATAAAACTAATGCAAAAATATCACATTTAATATGCAATCTCGCTTAATATGTGATAAAATTTTGGTCTTTTGAAGGAAAAAAAAAAACGTGCTTAAAACGCACATTTATTGATAAATATGTAGATTATTTCTTTCTTATCGAGAATTTAATGAATTTTTTTCCTTATTCAAATAAAAAATCTGTTAGCAAATAGTATTTTTTTTATATGAAAATTACTAATCGGAGATTGTGGTAAAACAAAACCCCACTAAAAGAACAAATCTGAACTGCTTCTTTGAGCTTGCCTCCTAACATTCTTTGTCTCTTACATCATATATGTTGTTACTGTTATGCATAATATAGACGAATTTAGATTACTCATATACCCCATGAAAATTATAATTAGAGATGATCAGGCATACTATGCTTTATAATACATATTGCACACTGTAAAAAAAGACTGATGCTTCTTAAACTATGAAAATTTGCTATAATCACAAACAAAAATGTTCGATAACCGGCTCCAAGTAACCCAATATTTCGAAAAGAATTCATTTATCTTTAGAAACCCTAGAAAACAATATATTTTTGAAATTTAAAGATGAATTTATAAAAAAATAAAATTTTATTAGCTGCCCGTCATTTTGGGAAATGTTTTTGAATAGCTTTTATAATACATTAATCAGTTCTATCTGTCCGATAAATCAGTTTTTTAGATGCTATCACACCTCAACCAAACAATTTCAGTTGATGCAGTACAGAAATAGTGCATGCAGTTAGCTGTAACAGAAAAATGTTATTGCTGTTAATTCTATGTGTTTTTCAGTTAAATATTTTGTTCAACATGAAAATATTTACTTGAGATCTCATAGCATCTGAAAAATCCAATATCTGGCGTACAGAGAACTGATTAACACACTGTAAAAACTATTTGGAAACATTTTCAAAAACAGTTAACATTTGTTATTACACTTTTATGAAACTACTTTTGAAATTATTACCAAAATAGTAGATTTGAAGATTAACTGAGATATTTCTTCAAGCAGACAGGCATTCAGGAATTCATTTAAAAATAATCTAATACATTGTTCTTGACTATATGTTCATGATACTTATTTCTGTATAAAATTAACACAATATTTACAATTTTGTTAATGGGAGAAAAAAAAAACTTTTGGTGTAAACACAATCTTTGGTGTTTGTGTGAAATCACGTTTTTGATGTAAACTTTTTTGGTGTTTGCATGAAATCATGCTGTATAACTGATACATTTGAGCTTCTGATGTAGACTGCTATGAAAACTAACAGATAAATTCTTTGAATGAAAAAAAATATTATTTATCTCTTTTTTTATTAAAGATGGTTCAACGACATGTCATATTCAGATGTAACATAATAGGCTAAGGTTTGTACATTATTGGCTTGAAGGTGGTACTGTAAATATTTTTGGTTCAATTTTCAAATGGACACAACAATTGTTGAAAATAACAATAACAGCAAAAAACAAACATACTGAATCATCTAATTGTTAAGCTAATTTTAACTGTTTAAACTTACATTTTTGTAATAAGCAAAATATTTCAATTTTGTTTTACATATTTTACCCATTGATTAAACTTCATTATGGAAATCTTTACCTCTCATGGCTTGGAAACATTTTTTAATATAAAACTTGAAGTGGAATAAAAAAATAAGCTTTTTTAAATATTAACAGGAGACAGAAAAAAGTTTTGGGATTAGTACATCAAACTAGTTTTTTTTATCAACTCATTCAGATATTTTTAAAAAACATATCACATAATTTCTATAAAAATATGCATATACACATACACTAATGGAAAAAGGAAGCTTTTACTCAAATATAACTTTATATATACAGAGTTTTCCCCAGGTTTAAAAAAGGGCAAGGCGTTACTGTTCTGAAAAGGGCACTTTTTACATTTTTCAGGGCATTTTTTCATTTTTAAGGGAAATTTTATAGAGTTTAATCTAGAATCTAGCTGTTCAAAAAGGCGCGAAAAAACAGAAATTTCATCAAAAAATTGAAAAAAAGGTAAATTTTGTTAGAAGATAGCGAAAAAACAGCAAATATTGTTAAAATATCACGAAAAAACGGTCAATTTTGTTAAAAGATCACAAAAAACAGCAGATTTTGTTAAAAGATCGCAAATAACGGCATAGTTTGCTAAAAAAATCGCGAAAGAATGTCAAATTTTATTAAAAGATTGCAAAAACAACAGTTTTTCACAGAATTTTCCGTTTTATTGCGATTTTTGGACGAAATTTCCGGTTTTTTTTTTCCACAAATCTTTTGACAAAATCTGTCGTTTTATCGCTATTTTTTGACGAAAGTTGCCTTTTTTTGCGACTCATTTGACCAAGTTTTCCATTTTATCGAGATTTTTGGAAGAAGTTTGTCATTTTTCCACGATCTTTTGAGAAAATCTGCCATTTTGTGATGAAATTTGTGAATCTTGCCGGAAATTAATCGTTATTTCGCGATTTTTTCACGAAACTATCCATCCCACAGTACGCGTATGAGGCTATTTTTTGCGTTTCGTCGCGATTTTTTTTGTAATTTACACACTATAGTGCGTTCGAATCATCGCTGGAGGGCTGCGTTTTTTCAAATGTGGGGCAAGAAGGGTGCTATTTTTTTGAATGAATGACTACAGGGGCGCTAGTTTTTGGATGAGGGGCAAGAGGGGCGCTATTTTTTAAACTAAAGAGCAGGAGGGGCAGAGCGCCCTCCTGAAACCCTCTGGGGGAAACTCTGATATATACATATAAAATAAACATTTTAAGAAGAATTAAACTTAAAATGTATCGATAAATAGTAACTTAAGATTTCAGTAACAAAAGAAAATAAAATGAATTTGACATGTACAGTTAACATGGTTTCACATTATTTAACATTAAAAAAATGATATTTACATGTAAAGTTCAATTACCTTTTCTTTTTCTTTAGTAGGAGATGCCTCGTTTTTTTCATTTAATTTCTGCTTTTCAGTTTTTTCCTTTAGAAATTCTTTCCATGCTTTTGGCTTATTAGGGTCATTTAAATTTGTGCATATTTCAACCTAAAAGAAAATTGAAATAACTTGAAAAAGACTTCATAATATATATATATAAACTAACAAACAATGACAGAACAGAATAATGGTGATTTTCCACAGTAGGGGTGCACAACCTTTTCAAGTGAAGGGCCACTTACAAATATGTCTGGGTGGTCGAGGGCCACATCAATAACACAGTAAGAATTCGATTTCGAGGAGATAATCTGTGGCTTATGATCAGAAAAAAATATGGTTTCAAAAGGGAGTGGGGACTACCCTTTTAAGTTCGCTTACCCAGACAAAATATCTTATTCAATTGGTAAGGTTATATCAGCAGTTTTTACGTTAGTATGTATAATAGAAATAGCAAGAATTATTTTCATTATGTAATAATATTCCTTGACTTTATTCAGCAGAGTAAATTTTGTTTTATTAAAAGTGATAAAAAAACCTAACATAAATGGCTGATTCAAAAAAAAAAAAAAAAAACTTTATGAATGAAGGAGAGAAAAAAAGCCAATCCACAAGATTTTGAAGTGCCTGGTCAATGAAATTCCCAATTTTTCTGCCCTGATAAACGAAATGTGCACTTTTTATGAAACCGACTGGCAAAATTTGCTTTTCTACGAAACTGATTGGCAAAATTCGCAATTTTTACAAAACCAATCGACAAAATTAATGATCTTTCTGCGCCTGAATAACAAAATTCACAATTTTTACAAAGCTGATCTACGAAATCGCCATTTTGTACAAAGCCAATCGACGGAATTCGTAATTTTTACAAAACCAATCTACAAAATTCAACATTTTTACAAAGCCGATTGATGAAATTGGAGTTTTTTCTCACATGGTTGATAAAATTTGCGATCTTTCTGCGGCTGATCTACGAAATTTTCGATTTTTCTGTGCCTGATCGACAAAATTATCGACTTTTTTCGTGCCTGATCAACACAATAAATGATTTTTACGAAGCCGATCAATGAAATTCGTGATTTTTACGAAGTTGATCGACAAAATTCATGATTTTTTCTGAATCGACTGACAAAATGCATGATTTTTACAAAACTGCTTGATGAAATTCTTGACTTTTCCTCATGATCGACAAAATTCGAGATTCTTTTCGAAGTCGATCGAGAAAATTCACAATCTTACCACACATGACCAATAAAATTAGCGATTTTTACAAAGCAGAAAATTTGTGATTTTTCCTAAACCAATCGCCGTAATTTGAGATTTTTATGAAGCCCATCACCGAAATTTGGGATTTTTACAAAGCCGATAAATGAAATTTGCGATTTTTACAAAGCCAATCGATGAAATTTGCGATTTTTAGAAAGATGATCGACGAAATTCACGATTATTACAAATCTGATCGACAAAATTCGCGATTTTTCCTACCATGATCAACAGAATTCGCGATATTCACGAAGCCGATTGAGAAAATTCAGGATTTTGTCCGCACCTGACTGACAAAGTTCGTGATTTTTATGAAGCCAATAGAGAAGATTTATGATCCTTCCACGTTGGATCAGCAAAATTCGTGATTTTTATGAAGCCGATCGCCGAAATACTCAAATTTTACGAAACCGATTGACGAAATTCAAATTTTTTACAAAATTGATTGACAAAATTTGTAATTACTACGAATCTTACCTAGACGAAATTTGAGATCTTTACGAAGCCGACTGACAGAATTTGCGACATTTACGAACTGTTTGACAAAATTTACGATTTTTCTTCAAATGATCGACAAAATTTAAGGATCTTTTCTGCACCCGATAAAAGAAATTAGTGATTTTATTTAAGCCTGATCGAGGAAATTTTCCACTTTTTTTCACATGAGATCGACAAAATTTGCGATATTCCTGTGTCTGATCAATGAAATTTGCGATTTTTCAGAAACCGATTAATGAAACTCGCTATATTTTTGTGTCTCATCGATGAAATTTGTTTTTTTTTTTTCGCCTTTTATTGACAAAGTATGCATTTTTCTGTGCCCAATCAATTCTTGATCTTTAACTATATTTGACGAAATCTGCACTCTCGATTTTTTTTTCTCTTGATAAACTTACAAAATTCACAAAATTTTTTAATTTTCCACACATCGTCGCAAAATTTGCAATTTTCCCATGCCTTATCAATTAAATTTGAAAATTGTTTTCATCCCTTGTTGGCTAAATTTACGACCTTCTTCGTCCCTTATCGGCAAAATTTTTTATTTTTCTCAGAGCCTCATGGGCAAAATTCGCTAATTTCCCACACTTGATCAATGAAATTCGTAATTTTTTCATGCCCAATCTCCAAAATTTGCCATTCTTAAATGACTGACGAATTTTTTTTTTTTTTTTTTTCTGCAGTATATTGACAAAATTTAGAATATTTTCTTGCACCTTATGCACAAAAATTGCAATTTTCTCCACTTGTAAAATTGATGAAGTTCGCGGGCCTCACGATAACCTATCACGGGCCACAGGTTGTGCATCCCTATTCCACAACATTAAAAGTGTGCACAGATTAAAAATTGGCACACTTGTACTTTGTTCACCAAAAATATTTTGAACTGGTTTGTTTAAGTTCTGCAGAATTTGCAAGATTCAATTGAAGGTTATGGAGTGCGTAAGAAGTGTTAAAAAGGGCTGCTGGGCACACCAGAAGGGTATAAAAGAGTCGCCAGGAGCATAAAAGAAATATAAAGGGATGCTAGGTGTTGCACCCTGTTAAAACGACTTAGAACCAATACTATACTTAATACCATATTTGCAAACATAAAATAAGGAATGTTAATTCATAAATGAGAAAAATAAATAAAAGAATGTCACACATATTAAAGTTATTGAAACAAGTCAAACTTCTTTTTGAAGAAGAGATAAAAGACAGATTGTATTATTAACGAAAACATCAGTTTATGATTAAAATATTCAGTCCCTGCAATACACATTGCGTAAAATCTGAAATAACTATCAACTATATATTATGTACCTGAATTTTGGAAGTCATCACAAATGTGTTGTTAAAATATTCCTTAGCTTCTTTAGCTTCATCTTCTGTTTTATATCCAATAAAAGCAAATTGTCTAAAGACTCCAGCTTTGTTATACTTCATTTGTAGATCTGTTATAGTACCTTTGGCAGCGAAGACATCACAAAGCTTCTTCTCAGTTATCTAGAACAAAAATAACAGAAATTTATTAACATCAAAACTTTTAATTTGTGAGTTGGCATAGTGTATGATAAACTACAGTCATTTTTCCTATAATTAAAAATGCAAGTTATTTGGATAATTTTAATTTGGTGATGTATGGGTTTTACAGTTGTTTCAAATCAGTTTTATATTTTGAGTACAAAACTGTCTGTAAACCTAAATCTAATTAAATTTTTATTGTACATGCATAATAAATAAGTAGTAATTAAAAATAAATGTCATTGTGCAGGAAAAACCATAAAACCCACTTTTATGTGGATTTTTTTTTTCAGGATAAATTTTAGGCAAATAAGTGAATAGACAACCTTGGAATAACTATTAATTATGAATCCTGATTAAAGGATATTATCCTCTTCAAATTGAGATTGTAATTAATGACATGTTTTTCTGCTAGTAGCCAGTGTGAAACATAAATCACGAGCACGACTACTAATTAAACCTATTATATTTTACTAATTTCTATATAGGATTTTTAATGTGATACATGATTTTAGAAACATACCTGTTTTTCATGTTAAATAAAACGGATTATTTTTTAATTTTATAGAAGAGCATTTATAAAATTGACACAAACTCATAAGAGAGGTTTGGAATTTTTTTTAATATAAAAACTTGTTTTTGCTGAATCACATAACAGCATTTATTTCAATCACATACTCTTAAAATTGCACTGTATACATAAAAAACAAAATGAATATATTTATAAGTTTTTCTTTTTTTCGTTCGGAGAAAAATAATATAAAAATATCAACATAGTTTTGCAAAGAAGTCATTCATTTTAAAATAAAATAGTTTAAATGGAAAAAAATTCTAATTAATAAAAAATTCCTTAAAAAAAAATCAACTTTTTTTTCTTGCTGTTGAATATTCTACTTTAATTAGTTTGTAAAATACATACAGTTGGCAAAAAAATTATTTGTACGCTTCCTTTTTTTAAAATTATAATGAAATTAAATAAAATATTTAACCAAAAAATATTATAATACATTAATTTAATGCATTATAATAACATAAAAGCATAAACAAAATAAACGAATTGATTTTTTACATTATAATCAACAAATATACAAAAATATAATGCAAAAAATGTATTTGTACACTAGATTAATGTACTATAATTAAGGAAAATTTAGTTAAATGATACAAATTAATATTTTGTGTGAATTCCTTTAGCGTTTATGACTACATCTAGATGGTGTGTGACATTGATTCCACCAACTTTTTTGTAGCGGTCTGGGTTATGTAATTCCATGACTCAATAAGAGCTTTTTCAAAACTGTTTTTCCCTGATACACATTTTTTTTTTTTCGAATTTTTGCATCCAATAGCATCCACAAATTTTCTATCAGATTCAAGTCTAGAGATTGTGGAGGAGTTACCAGTCGCCTTCGAGCATTGTAGAATAATCATGTGATGTGTTCACAGCAGTATGCTTTGGTCATTATCCTGCAGAAAGTGAAAAGCTTCCTCTACGCATAATTTCTTAGCACTGTTTAATAAATTATGCCGTGACACATCAATGTATGTTAAAGCTGTCTTTCCAATGTCAATAAATTCCAAATGTCCTGCTCCATTAGAAGCTGTACACCCCAAAACCATAATATTCTCCCCACCATGCTTGATAGTTAGAAGTATATATTCCGGATCTAGAACAGTTTTATTTTTACATCAAATTTTTTGAATGCTTGGTGGTAAGAAAATTCTGAATATTCTCTAATCAGAAAAAATTACTGATGATGATTACCAATGATTTACTCCTGCGCGCGAAAGTGAATTTTATGCATTTTCGCCTATTTCTTTCACTGATGAATGGATTTTTCCTTGAGGTTCTTCCTTTTAAATTTACATTGAGAAGAATATTTCTTATTGTTTGAGGTATTACTCTGATAGAAGATATTGCAAGGTCCCAGCAAATTTTTGAACTGAACCCATAGGATTTTTTAAAGCTTTTTTAACAACACTCCTTTTTTTCCCTCATTATTAATTTGCTAAGAAGTCCTGCTTTTCGTTGAATTTCGATGCATCAAATTTCTTCATACTTTCTGACTATGCATCCAATAGTTGTAAATGGTAATTTAATAGCTTTTCGAAATTCTTGTTGTGAGTTTCAATTTTTATGATGCTCAATAATAGGATTTCATATATCTAGAGGTACCTCTCCAGTTTTAGGTGCCATTTTCAATTAATCAGGAGCAAATTAGATTAAATGTCAGACAAATGTAATATGAAGTTAAAACTTATTAACAGCTGCTGTATAAGTAGTCTTTTGAACCATAAACACTATAAAACACAGTGTACATCAGGATGGGGGAATGTACAAATACTTTTTTTGCAACAAATTGTTAAACTTTTCCTATTAGAAAATTATTTTACTTCTTTGTCGAAATTTTCTGTTGTTTAATTTAAAACGCACGGTAAACATTTTGTATTAAAACTATTTCTTGACAAAATATCTGTTTTTATTTGGTTAAAAATTAAATATTTTAGAGTGTACAAATATTTTTTTTGCCAACTGTATTATTTACTAAAACAATATTTATCGTAACATAGCTAGTTGATTATCTCTTATATTTTTAAAAATAAACAAATAAATAAAGTTCCTATCAAATATTTCATATTGTGATTGACAATCATAAAGGCAAATACATAACACCGATAAAAAGAAAGCGTTGCAAAAAATAGTTCTGAAAATTTTTAACAAAAGTAATGAATAAGGAATTTTAGGAACTTGCCGCTTTAGGAAGATTTTTCACAATTATTCTCGACATATTTAAATCAAAAAACTTCTCTGAATTATATAAAACAACGACACACAATACAAGACTTTGAAAATATCTGATCTATTTATTTGTAAATAAAAAACACATGTGCGCTGACATTATTTTAATCGAAAGTTGAGTTGTAGGATAAAAACTGCTTGGCAAAATCACTGAACCTGAATTTCGCTGGATAACAAGATATCGATCGCAGCGACATCTGCTAACTCTAAGCTCTTTTAAGAAACCGTTATAGCCCAAAGATAGCTTTAAAAATTTTTTTAACCATTTGAAAAATGGTTGTTGTTTTCGGGAGAATGGACCCGATGATGTTACCACTTTTGAATGATGTTACCACTTTTGAATGATGTTACCACTTTTGAATTTAAATTAATTTCTTTACTTTTAGAAGAGTTTTTTTTGAATTTAAATTAAATTCTTTACTTTTAGAAGAATTTTTATTTGAATAGTAAATTAAAATGGTTAAAATCATTGTAATAAAGGAGAAAACTAACAAATTTAAAAATGGGTAGACGGAAATTAACAGATACGGAAAAAGCCGAAGCCAAAGAAATGAATGAACGTGAATATCGCATTCAATGATATTAAACACAGTCAACATGTATAAGTTGCTTATTAGTTTGGCGATTCGTATCATTTGGCGAAATTGGTCGACGGGATAACTGAGTAATACTGTATTTGGTTTGGCGCAAAAACGTCTTTCAATGCAGAAAATGATAAAATCAAAAGATTATTGAGCCGCTGAAAACCAATTACGTGTTGAAAGGCGATCACGAAAAAGGAAGCAATTTAATGCCGAACCGATTAATTGTAAAACATCATGTCGCCAGGGCGACCAATCCACTAGCCATGGCGTTTTACTATCGGTCGGTTCTAACCAGGAAAATTTGAGTGCCAATAGTGATTCTAACAAGCCGGAAAATGTTATAGCTATTACTCTTGATTTTCCACCACCTAAAAAGAAAACTAAAAAGCAATCGGCTTGGGAAAAACTGGGAAAAAACTTTTTTGATTCGATGTCTGATGGACCCATTCACAGATGCATGTGCTGCGATCGATTTTGGTTTAAAACCTCCATCACCAAAATTCTGCTCTGTAAAATCAAACAATATATGCCAAAGTCTTACAAGTATAACAGTATATGCCAAAGCTGTATTTTAATAATGATTACTTTTGCACCAACAATGTTAAATAGTTTGAAATGTTTCTTTCGTCGCCAACTTTTATGCTTGGCGACAATAGAGTGATATAACTTAAACGAACCGTACCTTCAAATTGCAGCATGTATAAAGTCATTTATAGCAGTGGCACGGATAATACACAATAAAACAACTGGTATTTAGCTTAAAATGATAGATGAATGTATCGAGTGAAACATTTTTCAAATGGTTGGGGTAATTTCTTAAATTACAATTTTTTTTATTTTATTTAAATCAAATAAAATATTTTAAAAGAAAACTCCTAAATTAAAAATAGAGAACTGAATTAAAAAACATTAAAATATTAATACATATATTTACCTTTTAGAAAACTTTTAATTCTTATGTGTTTTTTCAATACGAAAACACGGAGTCTTCCTGTAAGGCGAAAAACTTTAAAATAAATAAATAAAGGTCATTTAAGAGTACAAGATAACATTATGTTCTTGTGTTTAAATAATGAAATGTTCAAATTTCAATATCGTCTATTTATGAAAAGATTTGAATAATGATGATTTCAGGATTAGAAATAATCTGAAATGTTTTTAAATATTTTTTAAATACATATATATATTTAAGGGACCAGGTTGTTTTTTTTAAGTTATCAGCACTGAGCTTCCAACTGGACTGATTTTGGTAATTATTTTTAAATAAAAAAGTACAGCATAGGGGCTATGCAAATATAACGTTATCAGTTTTGGGGACAGGGGGGGGGGGGGTTGGAACATATAGTAAGATATCTCTAGGGGAGAGGGGATTGTCTTGTGATATCGATATCATTTTTGATCCAACCAAAAATTTCTCTTTTTATTTGTAATATAGTCTTTGATTCAAAATAGTACGCTATGCTTTTTTAGTCTGTTATCCTTTTTTATGAGAGTACAGAATTATAATTAAAATCATTAAATTATTATATAATTATCTAATTCGGAAATATGGAATACTTTGACGTTTGACATTCCTATTCTGCTGTCATAAGTGTATGGATATATAAGCACTGTTCGAGAAATTATATCTGAAGTATATTTGTATTGAAGTTTGTATTTACTTATAAATAAAAGAGAGAGAATGTTGTCCAATTATTTTGATGATAAGAATTTATATCTCTCCACCCCCTCCCCCTCTTCTTCCGTGATGGGCAAGTGCAAAAAGCAGTATTACTGCTGAATGCATTATGTAACAAAAAGCTATTATAAAATACTTTTAAGTAGTAACTGTTTCTTTAAAGTATTATTTAATATAAATATATATTTTATTGACTTCTCTTTATTTGAATCAACAAAGTATGCTTAAAATAAATGTAACCAGTTTTGTATATCATTTCAAACAACCAGTAGCGTAGCTATGTTTTTTGGCGCCCGGGGCCAGCAAGAAATTTTGCTCCCCCAGCACAATATAGATATGTAACAATTTCTCTCAATTTGGCGCCCGTAGGCCTCGGCGCCCTGGGCGGACGCCCCCCTTGCCCCCCCCCCCCCCTTAGTTACGCCACTGCAAACAACAACAAAAAAAATTAATAACGACATTGATAACGATATCATTACTGGGGGGGGGGGGGGTTCGAGAGTTGATAATATATTATATTAGAAGTGGCGAGAGGGCTCAAAATTACCCAAAAGTTGATAACGTTATGTAAGCATAGCCCCATAATGCAGTAGTGCAATAGTGGTATACATCAAAGTTAACAACTGATTCGCTATTCCATGGCGATCTCTTATCTAAGCTGATTATTGAAGCAACGGTTCTTTGCAAAAAATAAGGATTACATGTTAACTTCGCAACATGGAATAGATGCGTGTAGAAAATATTTGAAATATCATCTTCGTTAAATCATATCAATAAAATGTGCCATTCAGTTGATATTTCATCTTAAATTTTGCATGAAATTTTCAACAATTAGTTAAATGTAGGATAAACATATTTATTGAGAAAAGTTTACTGCTATCTGAAGGAGAAGTTTGACTATAATAATTAAAAGCAGCATGAAAAGATGATTCATGCGCTAGCAGGGTACAAGATCTTTCTCTCTCTGTCATCTTAATCGTAGCAATTTTGAAAAAAATAAAATAAATAAATAAAGAGAGAGAATTAGCTATGTTTTTGACTGAAGAAGTGAAAATAGATTTATTTTTGCATGAAAATAAAACAAAGTCAATACTACGATTAGTAATCAGATAGAGCTTTCGTAATACTTATTATTATTAAATTTCCCGCGCCTTTTGACCTTTTTCTCTCCCCTACTCTCATTTCCACGTGCGCTCTCCTATTGGCCCTTACTTGCAGTCCTCTGCCATCCTATTGGTTGCCTTCAATCCTCCGTCTCTACTGTATATATGAGCAGATTTCTACCTCCTCTAGCACTGACGACGGTACGCTAAATGCTACCGAAACCAGTCTGCTGTTTATATACAATATTTGGTGCTTTTTACCGTTGCTAGTTTGTGCATTACAAAGTTAATACGGTAAGAGAAGGGTTCTCGCTCCTCTCGCCATTGTATCAAATTGCGACAAAATGCTTCATTTGGCGAGTAAATGAACAATCAGACTCAACAAATTGTGAGTGCCCAATTTCTGCTCTTTTTTGTGTGTGGTTACAGTTGAGATTCTTATCCACGTTACTGTACGATTAATATCCCTTTTCATCTTCAATCGCACCATGCCATTTATAGAGATATTGACTCAACACAAATTCAGTTTAGCAACAGGCAAAGATACAGAAAGGATTATACGATAAATATTTCCCTGTTGTCAATTAATCACTATCTATGCGCCGACAAAATTAAAATCAAAATTACTCGCATCAATCGTCAAGTCGAAAATTTTTTTTACTAAAATGCGGCGTTGAATTTGCCATTTATCGTAGTACAATGTATCATGGGTCAATTTTTTCTGTCGATTACAGTCAAAATTTCATTGAAATTTACCGCTAAAGGAAAGTTTGAAATATTTAAGACATTTAGGAGACTTTTAGAGTGTACTTATTTTTAACTGATCTTGTAGCGTATAGTGGAATTTCTATTTTCTAAGCAATCGCAAAAAATTATGGTATTTTAAAACGCATTGTAAAAAAAAAAAAAAAAAAAAAAAAAAAAGGATACAATAAGGGGTTAAGGGCATATTTTTCAGTTTTTCACACAAAATCTGTTTTACTAACATTTTTTTCATTTTGCTATTGTTTTTTATTTCTTATTCGCAAAATCGCTAATGTTGCTCAAAAGCAGAGTTGGGCAGAATAGAAAATACATGTATTTGAAATATATTTGTATTTTAACCTGACGAAATGAAAGTATTTTAGTTATGTATTTTGTAATGCTTTTTCCAAGTATTTTGTATTTTCAAAATACTTTTTTAAATCAAAATGCATTTATATTTCAAACTTTACGGTATTGTAAACCGCAAATCAGAGATTCGCAACAACGAAATATCCTTTGTTTTGTCAAGTCTTCGAATTCTTTTCTGGACGTTTATAAACAGATTTTTCAACTAGTGGTATGGTAAAGATTGGTTAGCATTTTTTTTTCGGAGCATTTTTTTTTGTTTCATTTGGAAAAGAGTTGCGGTTACTCTCTTTTAGGAAAATATATTCAATTTTGTTGCGTAATTTTTTAAAGCTATTTTTAAATGATTTTTATTGTTTTTCGGAGTTTTACGGCGATTTTTTGTAAGGAATTCTATGTAAAAAATTTAGCTAAATACATTAAATTTTCTCCTCCGTGATTTTTGAATATTTAGTTATTTTAAATGCCATTTTTAATGTGAATATTATTTTTTATTTTAATTAATTAATTAATTTATTACTTACCAGGGTAAGTCTTGCAATCGTTTTGAAAATCGAAAATTTTTTTGACGGATTTACACGTTTTAGATAGTGGAGATTCCGAAAAACATATTTTTAGAAAAAAAAATTTGCCGTCCGTCTGTCTGTCTGTCTGTCTGTAAACGCTCTATCTCCCGAAAAAATTGAGATAGAGACTTGAAATTTTGTATGTAGTTAGTATGTAAGAATGGGACGAAGCCTATTTAATATCAGCAACCTCGATTATCCGGAACTATTTTTTTCGCACTCTCGAAAAATTCGTTCTGATAAAAGGTACATAAAAATTTTTGAATTTTTTTTCTAAGGCATGGACGTAAAAGGCAATAAAATAACACACATTTTGCATTTAGAACGAAGTCAATCGGATTATTAGTTGCCGAGATATTTGTAATCCTGTTAATAAGCTATGCATTTTTACGCTGAGCTGCATTCAATTTACTGAGAAATGTTTGCAGAATATAGATAAAGGGATATACAGGGCCACAAAAAGAACACGGTATATGGGCGCCTATGAATCATGATTTATGAGAATGTGATTTCAGTTGTTTTAAAAGTGTTTTAGTTTACAATAAATTTTAGCCAAATGCTGACGTGTAATAAAGATACAATGTAAACTACAGGGCTGAACAAAAGTATTCAAGTATGTTTCCATCTAATAGTATGAATTGCTGAAAAAGAAATTTCAAGCTACTGGGTATTTTCTTGCTAAGCTAAATTTTCCCATTATATGAACTGTCATATAAAATACAAGGCTGTTCTAATGTACTGGAATACATATTTGGGTATACTTGGCTATACACTATTATTTCCCTAAATAACAAAGTTCTGTTAAAGATTTCATTAAATGTTGGAAAGTGCTTCATAATCTATGCTTAACGCATGATTTTTCTTACTTGTTTTGTCTTTGCAAAATATATCCTCTTTTAATCGTAAATAAATTTTACTGTCTGCAATTTTTGAAATTTTAACGATTCTTTAGATACCACTTTTAGTGCTCTCTCTCTTTCTCGATTCGTTGTGATTTTAACATATTAATAAAAGAAATACAGTTTCAATCTTCCAGTACAATATAGTAAATTTTGTTTTCTTCACTATAACACTTAATAAGAATTTATAGAGCTATTTTTTTTTAATATTTTGCTATTTTCTGTTGCGATTTCGCATTTTGTGCTATTTTTTCGTGGAGCCCGGAAACGCAGTGACAATTAGATCAGCTGCGCAAATAAATTAAATTATTTTAGCAATTGAAAATGTAATTGTTTTCTATATTGATTATGGTGATATAGAAAACGATTTTCACAAAAAAATTCACGGTGAATTTATTACTTCATTGTTGATCGTTGTGTTTTTGAAAATAATATTTGTTACTGTAAAATTAAATCTTGATGTTAAATGTGTCAAATTTGAAATTATGATAATGTAATTTTCTCTGCATGCCATAAACTTTTTATTCAATGTCAACAATTTATCGCGAAGTTTGCTCTAATAAGTTTATTTATTTATTTATTTTTATTTTTTTCGCTTTATAATATTGATTTTGACATTATAATGTATGACTTCGCCAAAGCTAAATCAAGAGAAATTACTCATTTCTTAAACTTTAATCTTACTTTTAGTAGCTATTTTCTTATCAATATTACCAATATGCGATTTTGTTTTTGTATATACGACTTAAAAAAGATAAATAACTTGTTATACTGCATTATTATTTTTCTGTTTGAAATTAATACGCAACTTTTTAACGCAATGTGATTGATATTAAATGTTTGACATATTTTGTCTCAGTAATATTTTTTAAAGCATTTTTTGTTAATAATTTTCGTAATATTTAGATGAAATTATAATATTTTGTACGATAAATATAACTTCTTCTATAAATACAGAAAACATTTATTAGACGTTCACATCACAGGACATATATAGAAAACATACATATCGAAAACCAAAGAATAATTATAATAACATATCAGTATCATCTCACGTTCATCGTCTGAAAATAAAAAATCTAATACATGGAGTCATGAAATAATGTCTATTGTCCAAAGTTCTTTTAAACAAAAAACAATTTAATTATTGCCATGCGATTTCACTTACAAATCCCTCCTTTCGCATGTCAATGATTCTCAGCAATGCCCAGACTTGTAATATGTTTTTTCATGACATCATAACTCAAATTCTTTGTCATTATATCTGCCTCCAGTTCAGATGAATTTACATATTTTGTTTCAATTTCTCCTTTAGCTTTTTCATCTTTCACAAAATGATGTTTTCTATTGATATGTTTGTTACGATTATTCACTCTTGGGTTTTTGATCCAATCAATTACGGACTGACTATCAGTACTGATTTCTATTGGACGCTTTACCATTTCTTCTTGATTTAATTCTTCCAAGAGACCCATTAGCCATTTTCCTTCACAAACTGCATCACACAAACTTAAAAGCTCAGATTCCATTGTAGAAAGCGCAACCAGTTTTTGCTTATTACTTTTCCACCCAATTAGAGATTCTCCTATTTTTACGATATATCCACCAAATGATTTTGAATCTTGTGTAGTACACCAGCTAGCATCAGAACAAAGTGATAATTGACCCTTTTTACCTTTAATTCGAAGTTTGTAGTTTTTTGTGCCTTGGATATAACGCAAAACTCTCTTCACTGCCTGTAAATGAATTTCTCTAGGATCTTTTGCATATTGAGACAAATTACTTAAAGTGAAAGCTAAATCTGGCCTTGTTCCTCTTACTAGATATCCTATACTTCCAAGCATTTCTTGATATACTGTCTCATCAATTTTATTTTCACCTTCATATTCATCTAAATTTATTCCGAGTGCACCAGGAGTTTTCACACTTTTACAATTTTCCATATCAAATCTTTCTAAGATCTTTTCTGCATATTTAGTTTGCCCTAATAAAAATTCTCCGTTATTTTCTTCAATATCAATACCAAGGAATTTGATATTTTTCTTCTGCTCTTTAATTTTCGCTTCTTTATTCAATTGTTGTATGAATTTATTTATCAAATCTTCGGATTCACTAACGACTATCCCATCATCTACATAGATTCCAACTGTAATAAATTCATTATCTTTTTTATTGACAAATACACAAGGGTCAGCTTTGCATGGTTTTAATCCAATCTTATCAAATATTTTAACCAATTTTTCATACCAGCATCTTCCTGCTTCAGGCAATCCATATAAATTTCCTGTAACGAGTAATATCTTCCCTCCTTCAATTTGTAGGCCTTCAGGTGGATTCATATAAACAGCAGTTTCTAGATCTGCATTCAGATAAGCTGTTTCTACGTCAAAAAATCTAGTTTTGTAGCCTTTTATTGCTGCGACTGCTAATAAAGTTCTAAATGATTCAGTTTTCATTACTGGACTGTACGATTCTTGATAATTTGTTCCAAATTTAAGTCTTGATCCGTCTGCTACTAACCTAGCTTTATATTTTACATCTTCACCGCTTTCTTTTGTATTAAAAATCCATTTGCTTCTCAGTGCTTTCACATCTTTTGGTTTGTCAACAATTTTCCATGTTTTGTGTTCTTCTAACGAATGTAATTCCTTTTTGATTGCTTGTATCCATTTATCCTTATTTTTAGAATTTAATACATCTTTGTAATTCTTCGGAACTTCCTCGTGCACCAGATTTGCTAAATACTTTGGATTCGGTTTCCTCATTCGTGATGATCTTCTAGGTTCTCCAGGAAACTTATTTTCATTACTTTCTTTTTCTTGTTGTTCTTCTTTTTCATTAATTATATTATTTATTTCATTTTCTTCTGTCTCCGGATCATTCGTATCCCTATCATTTGTCAACCTAATTGTTTCTTTTTCCTGATTTAATTCTTCATCATTTTCATCGGAATTGTTCTCTTCTTGTTCATCTATTATATTCTTATTACTGATAATATTGATGTATTCAAATTCATCAGTCATTTCTTCTTTATTTACTATATCTTCATATCCCATTTTTTCTTCTATAAACACAACATCTCTGCTTTCACGTATTCTCTTTTCCTTTAAGTCATATAATCTGTATGCTCGACGATCTCTTGAATATCCGATAAATACTGCAGGTTTTGCTCTTACATCAAATTTCTTTCTATTGATGTCATCGTTGCGATAAAAAACTTTACATCCAAATACTTTCATATGTTTTACTGTAGGCTTATTTCTTGACCATAATTCTAATGGCGTTTTCTTTCTTGTAGCCGTTGGAGTAACATTATGTATGTAAACTGCTGTTGACACTGCTTCGGCCAAAAAAGATAAAGGTAGCTTTGCTTCTATCAGCATTGTTCTCGCTATATTAATAATTGTACGATTAGCTCTTTCAGCAATCCCGTTGCTTTGAGGACTATGAATTGTTGTTCTTTCATTCTTAATACCCTTTCTTTTATAATAATTCATGAGCTGTTCGTTAGTAAATTCTCCACCGTTATCTGATCTCACTGCTTTTACTTTCTTGCCAGTTTCATTTTCTCTTCTCTCTATTATATTTATAATTCTTTCTTTTGCTTCATCTTTACTTCTTAAAAAATCTACAAAATATCTTCTACTATATTCATCTACTACCATTAACATGTATTTATTTCCTCCGAATGAGTGTACTGTCATTGGTCCACATAAATCAACATGTAGCCGCTCTAAAATACGTGTTGTTCCTTCTATCACTTGATTAAATGGCATTCTCGTTAATTTTCCTTGAATACATATTTCGCATTTTGTTTCTTTACCATCTATCTCTTCTAATCCCCTTACAAGATTTTCTCTTGACATTCTTTGCAAGTATGCATAATTTATATGCCCAAGTCTTCTATGCCATAGTTCTTTCTTAGATTCCTTTGTTTGTAAACACGATTCGTTTCTATCTTCAATTATTTCTCGTACAGCTAAATTTATTTTAAATGTATTATCTTCAAAAGTTCCTTGAGCAATTAATTCGCCTGTGTTCTTTTCATAAATGGCTGCTCCTTCATTATTAAATATCACATATTTTCCTTTTCTAACTAAACTTGGAACTGACATCAAATTTTCTCTTAAATTAGGTACACAAAGAACATCTGTAAGTTTTATATTTGATTCGCCAAATTTCTGATCACAAGCAGTAACATGAACATTTCCGCGATATTTTGCTTGTATTGATCGCTCGCTGTCAGCAGTTGCAATTTCTACATCTTCAGGTTTTCCTTCAACAACGATATCTTCTCTATGCGTCATATGCGAAGTGCAAGCTGAATCTAACATCCAGGTTATTTCCCTATTATTTTCAGATTCTTTACACTCATTTTTATGAAATTCATCTGTGTGCAATGCATGTTCATTTGTAAAACATGTATATTCCTTTATTTTCTTGTTTGAAACATTATTATTCTTGTTTGAAACATTATTATTCTTGTTAAAATTCTTACTGTTCTGTGAATATTCTCTCATATCCTGAAATGCTTTAACTTTATTACTAGAAAAATTTTGAAAATTTTTGTTTGGTAAATATTCTCTATTATTTCGCGAGTGTGTCATATTCGATTTATTATAACAATTCCGCGCTACATGATTTGGCTTTCCGCACGCGAAGCAATAAATTCTTTTCTTTTCATTAGCCCTAAATGCTTTAAAATCGCTTTCGTGAAATCTATCATATTTTCTTTCATATCTCAATAAAGTTTCTCGCATCACTTCGTAAGTAATATTTGGGTTTGACGATATCGCAGTTGTTACTTCACTATATTTCTTTGGGAGTCCTTCTATAATAAATCCTATTAATTCGCTTTCATCAATTTCTGTACTCAATTCTAATATTTCATTTGCGATACCTTGAGCTCTTATTAAATATTCTTCAATTGTTTCCCTTTCATTTTTTTCTATTCTCGCCAAATTAATTTTTAATTGAATTTTTCTTTGATTTTCAATTCCTGCATAACGCTTTTTAAGCAATTCCCATAATTCTTTAGCTTTCTTAACTCCTCTAACTGCCATTGTTTGTTCTGCTGACAACGTTAATATAATTATGCCATATACTTCATCATTTTTCTCTAACCATGTTTTATGCACTTTTAAACTAGCGGGATCCTTTTCATTTTTTATCGGTTCATCATTTTCGATAACATCAAATAAATGCTTCGACTTAATTAAAGCTTCAACCCTCATACTCCATAACGTATAATTTTTACTTGTTAAGGGTTCTATTCTGGGAATTCCAAACAAATTTGACTCAGACATAGTTAAAATACTTTATCTTCCTGAATATTTTAACTGCATATAAAATTCTTACCTCTTAAATTTATCCTATTGGCGGTTATTCCAATCGGAGAAATTATTTTCTTCCGTTAGGCCTAATTCCACTCAATTCATATTTTTATTTTATTTATTTCTGCACTCAAAACACAAACATTTTCTCTAAAACCACCGCTCTTCTACCAAAATGTTAATAATTTTCGTAATATTTAGATGAAATTATAATATTTTGTATTATAAATATAACTTCTTCTATAAACACAGAAAACATTTATTAGACGTTCACATCACAGGACATATATAGAAAACATACATATCGAAAACCAAAAATAATAATAATAATAACATATCAGTATCATCTCACGTTCATCGTCTGAAAATAAAAAATCTAATACATGGAGTCATGAAATAATGTCTATTGTCCAAAGTTCTTTTAAACAAAAAACAATTTAATTATTGCCATGCGATTTCACTTACATTTTTTACCTGTTGTAACAGATTTTTTCTAATATTCATAACCTGCGTGATTTTTCAAAAGGAAAACAAGTTGGAAATTGCTTGTCTAGTGTAGCAAATGAGGTACGTTCGTGCTTCAACGAAATTTTAAAATATTCAAATCTTGCTGTTATAGTATACAGTACTTCGGATACAATATAGTGGTCGAAATCTTTTGTGTGTTCCTGTAAATACTATCTCTTTCCTGTTATACAGGAAATAACTTGTATTAAACCGCCGCAACGTATATTAATTTCATAAAATATGAAATAGTTTAATACAATTAAAACACGCCCCAAACACTATTTCCCCGTATATCATAATGTAGTGAAATACTTTTGAGTAGCCCTGTAAATTAATAATAAATATTCTTTGTATCATAGATTGTACATATTGTTTATTTTAGTATCTACTTCATAGATTCATGTCAATTCTATTATATTTGAAAGAATTTAATATCATTGAAATGTACTTGAAACTATTTTTTCCTATTGACCGTAATATAATGGAATAATTTTGATTGTCCCAGTAATTAAACTATACATCCGATTTTCATAAAATTTGGATTGATTGACAAAATTATGCAACAATTATATAATTTAAATCTAAAACGATTTGGTTGGTAGTTTTTGCTTTGTTACATGCAGACAGACAGACGGACGGACGAATGGTCAGACTGAACGATGACTATATGGTGCAACGTATTTATATAATTACGAATGCACCAAAAATGTTCAGATGTTGATTTAATAGTACATAGTATTTCAGATACAGTATATTAGCCGAAATCTTTCGTGTGTTCCTGTTCCTGTAAATACTAGCTGCTTTCTATTATACAGGAAATAACTTGTAGTAATCTTCAGTAACATATACCAATTTCATAAAATGTTAAATAGTTTAATACAATTACTTTTGTGTGGCCCTGTAAAATCAATAAGAAATATTCTTTGCACCACAGATTGTACAGAATGTATATTATAGTATATACTTCAAAGATGCATATACATTTTATTATGTTCGAAAGAGTGTAAGACCATTAAAATGCACTTGAAACTTTCCCCCCCATTGATTTTAGTCTATCAGAATCCTTTTGACTGTCCCTGAAATTGATTTATGCATCCGATTTTCATAAAATTTTAAATGACTCGGCAAAATTATATATATAAAACCCCTCCGTGTACGACGATTCCGGGGTCAACCCATCCACGAGAAAAAGAAACTTATTGCAATTGCTTCCACGCTAGGCTTAACTATTCCGAGCCGTTCACAAATATTCTAATTGTTCAACTTATGAAAATATACATGCAAAAGATTTATTCATTACGCATTTTCTTTAAAACCTACAAAACCTATTTAATTATAATGTTTAAGTTCTAAATAAAACAACCAGCAATTACGAAAAAGAACAAACAATGTAAACAAGTTAATACTGTTGCCATTTAAGAATGACAAATTCCGTGAATGAATCTTTAGAACGACTCCATTGTAACATCACGACTCAGGAATGATTGGGTGCGTTCGGGAGCTCAGGCGCGTGTTCAGGAGACAGGTACATGGAGTGAATATTACAGCGGATTTAGTACTCGGAAGCAAAAATCCCTGAGCTCGCGCGCGCAGCGCGTGTGTTCCCGAACACGCGCTGTTTACTCTTTATTGTTTTCATTTGTTTCCGATCTTATAGAGTGTTTTTGTTAAGTATTAGCTAAAAAATAGTCCAAAATAGGAAATTTTTTTATACATTTTAGCTATTTTTATTATTTTCTCTCAGTATTTTTATATATTTTTTGGCTGTAGTTTCACAATATAATCTTTTATAATTGATTTTTTGCGTTACTTTATTCTTTTAAAATTTATGTATTTACGATTTGTTCATTACAATTCCCCCCCCCCCCCCCCCATCCACCAGATAGTTTTGTTATAGTTTTAAATGCAAATTTCTGTTAAAATTTCCTTTTTTTTTATAAAGATTTTTTTCCGCGTGTTTAATCGCTGTATTTTTAAAAACTGTTTAAGCCTACAGTGGCTGATTGACCACAGTTGTAATTTTTTTATCATCCTTTTAAAAATGCAAACACGTCATTTTGACGGGCTGTCTTCTAGTTATCTAATAATTATATATTTTAAATTTCAAACGATTTGGTCGGGTAGTTTTTGAATTGTTATATGCGGAGAGACGGACGGATTGAACGACAACTATAGGTGCTAACGTATTTACATAATTATATGAATGCACCTAAAATGCCAAAAGAAATTTTGAAGTGTTTCTGTTATTCTTTATATGAGACTATCCATCTTTTTTTTTAATGCTAGTAGAATATGTTTTATTAATTTAATTACAAGTTAACTGTTGTTATTTTTAAAAAGACTCAAAAAATAAAATAAAATAAAATAAAACAAAATAAAATAAAATAAAATAAAATAACTGAATTACGCAGTTTGATTATTTTAAATTTCTTAAACATAAATTCATTTTAGAATACATTTTATATTGGAAGTAAATTATAGTTATTATATTAATTTACTTATTTTTCAAAAAGTTTGAGTAGTGGTAAAAAAATGATGATGTCATAGGGGTGGCAAAATGAGGCTCACCTCAGGTGGCAAAATGTCTAGCGCCGGCCCTGCCTTCGGAGTCGATAAAATGAATACCAAGCCTACTTGGGAGGATCTTGCGTTAAGTTGACTACCTGGCTGGGCGTATGCTGCATTGCACCTCGGGGCCCAAGGTCAAGAAAACAACGATGGGTACTGTCGGCGTAGTCCTTGACGGATTGTAAAGCCACTGAGTATAGTTTAGGTAAAACATGGCTCGAGGCAGTACCCGCTCCCTTAAAAGAAGCATCGCAAGTCACAATTAAAGGAAGTTTTCCGTCAAAATTTGTTAATACTTCATTTTTTAATAATTCTTTTGCTGCTGTATAAGCTTTATCGTGTTTAGGCGTCCAACGTCAAACTCTGTCGTTTCGGAGTAACTGATCAAATGGTTCTAAAACATTCGATCTGTTTTTTAGAAAAAAGTTATAAAAATTCAGCATACCTACAAAAAGCTTGCAATTCAGTTTTATCTTTAAGAGTTGGGGCTTCATGAATAGCGTTTACTTTATCAAAACCGGCTGGATATGCTCCCGATTTATATGGAATCCCAATAATTCATTTTCAGGCAGTGAAAGTTTATACTTTTCACGTTTCAGATGAATGTCGGAAATTTACAGACATTCCAGAATTTATCTTTAAATTATGGTCCTCACAATTTTTTCCTTGAGTAAAAATGTCATCTAGATATGTCAGTACGCCATCAGTACCTGCTAGCACATCTTCCATACTTTTTTTTTTTTTTTTTTCTTTTTAAACCGCAAGTCTTAGAAATGCCAAATGGAAGTCTATTAATTTTGAAAAGTCCTTTATGAGTATCTAATGTTCGTACTCCGGAGGTTTGTTCATCAACCTGGAGCTGCGAAATTGTTACAGACAGATCTAATTTTGAAAAAATATATCGCCTGTCATACTATTCATAGCTTTATTTACCGCGGAAAGAGGATAAGTAAACGTGTTTTACTGCCTGATTTACTGTACTACGGTGTGACCATTTTTCTTCATTACAAAGACTACGGGGTTGCCCAATCAGAATAAGAAATTAGTTCAAAAATCCCTTTTTAGCCTCCGATGCTATTTCTTTCAGACAAGCTAAAAATGTCGTGTCATCAGCCCTGAATTTTCTACTGAACCGATTTTGATAATTATTTTTTTAAATGAAAGCTATTTATTTGTAGTTGTGCCCATTTTAGCTATTTTTTAATTTATTTCCATTTTTATATTTTATTTTTAATTTTAAATGCTTTTTTACGATATTTCTTCAAAATGGTGGCAACTTAGTTTAGTTTTTCTCTCGATAACAAAAAATTATTTTCCATTATTACTTTCCACAAGTCAGAAACTTTATTTCATCAGTGAGCATGTCCTCGCATTTAAAAGAAAAAAGTTAATTGTTTTTGTAAAATTTAACCACAATAAAATGATTGCATATAATTATGCACTAATTGAGGTAAAAAAATATATTTACTGAGAAATAATATTAATAATGTAAATAAAATAACAGAAAATAATTTATGATAAAAATTAATGTCTAAAGCAAAGTAAGAAATATTTCAAATGAGGAAAATGATGGTATTCAACAACCAGATAAAATGAATTTACAATATTATTACGGACGTCTTTTTCATATTATTAAGAACAGTAACTTTTAAAAAACATTTGAAGAGAAAATGACGTCACTATTTAAAACATCGCATTTTTACTCATAACGATATTACATTTCAATATTTCTTTTCATTATGGACACTGAGATTGAGATTTTACTTTCAGATGACTTCAGTTAGTGAAAATAATGTCATAGTAAAAATGTAATTAGTTTTTTTTTTTTTTTTTTTTTTTTTTTTTTTTTTTTTTTTTAATAAATCCATTTTTCTGTAGTGCATATAAAATAAAATTTCTGGATTTCGCCGGCACTCAGATTACAATTTTAACTGAAGATGTGCAAATATTTGCATGCAAAATTGTAACTGGAAAACTTGACATTAAGTTTGGAAATATATTTATTATATATTAATTCAATAATGTAATTACTTTTGCTTTTTTTTTTTTTAAGCTAAATCGATCGGGTCTTTTAAACATTTCATTCGTCAAATTCGACGGGATTCCACTCGTTTTATTGTTAAAATGCATTTCCTTTTTCCCAGAGTCTATAAAAAAGCGTTTAAACTAAAGAAAAAATCCGTTTTTGATGAATCTAGTCAATGAAGAAGTAGCACGTCAAATTGTATCTCTTTATTATTCCGCAATTCCAAAGTCTCAGAGAGAAATTGATAATCAACTGGGTATTTCACGCCGTTCTGTTTGCTATTACATTGATAAACACAAGAAAAATGAAGTTAGTTCATTGCATTCTAAACGAGGTCGCCCTTCTAAAGAACCTCTATCGATTTTTTTTATTATTTATTTATTTTTTTTTCTAATCGGAGGCGAAACTGAATTCTGCAATGGCAGTATCTACATTCAACTTGTTTAACCATTTTTTCTATTTCAGTTCTTACTTTATTACGTAAACCAAAAGGCACATTTCTAGCCTTCCGAAATTTCAGCGAACAATTTTCATCAATCTTAATCGATACTGAAGGTCCCTTAAATTTCCCCAGAGATTCATTAAACACATAACTGTATTCATGTACTATAGAATCAAAAGAACAAGTAGAAATTTTATTTAATTTGATTTAAAAATTAAATTGAAATTCAAGGCCACAAAATAACTCCTGCCAATTTACTAGTTATCTTTCCCCTCAACGACTAAAAGAGGTAAATTAACACTACTTGAATTATATGTAACATTAGTACCAAAAGAAAGTGAAAGGTTTAAAACATTGATAAGAAACAGAAAGTAAATAAGGAAGATTAACCGGCCATAATTTAACACAGGTATCGTAACTAATAATAGAATACAGAAAGTAAATAAGGAAGATTAACCGGCCATAATTTAACACAGGTATCGTAACTAATAATAGAATGCAAAGGACCAAAATAAATTTCCATTTTACATGGAATTCCATTTAATTTAACAAATATGTCATAAGGGGGAAAATCAATAACAGTACCAACAGAATTTAAATTATTAATGCAATTATATTCACCATTAACAATATCTGACTTACCTGAATCGAATTTCTGCACCTCAGATGTTTTGGTTCCCTACTTATTTTTCTTAGAATTACAAACTTTCGCGATATGGCCAATACGACGACAATAATTGCATCTTGCCTTAATAAATTTGTATCCACCATAAGGATGATGACTGCCACATCGGTGACAGGGATTCTTATTGTTTGGCTTGCCCCTGTAATTCTGAATATTCTTGCCTACCACTTTTGATTTCCCATAATTTATAGTACTAAGTAACGTATCTAGAATCATTGTAGACTGTTTCATTGCTGCTTCTCCCACCAGGGCTAAATCTAAAGCCGAAGCCAAGGTAAGTTGATGATCTGACAAAAGTTTACTTTGTATTCAAAATAAATATGAAAAAAAAGTTTTATCTTTAATTCAGTTAATACCTGTAATTATAACTATATATTTATATATCTACCAATCATACCAAGTAATATAACAGTTTAAAAATGGGGTTGTTGTTTCTACGTTCTTTTTTTTAAAAAAACCTTTAAAAATTTTCCATTTTTTAATGTAGTCCATAAACATTTAATATAACTCTCGATGCTTTAATAAATTTATTTATACTCTTAAATCATAAAAATAGCATATTAGTAATTACTAATATTAAAGTATATCAAGTTTGGAACTTTTGACTCGAAAGTTAAATGTGCCTTCACGCTGAAGATGAATTTTTATGGACAGAGTAATATATTTTTGTTTTGAACTATTGGAAGAATCATCATAATTTTAAAACTTTTAAATATTCCATACGATGTACGTTTTTTAACGGAATAGTAATTAGGATTATTGTTTTTAATAAAAATTATACGGAATGCTATTTTTATGATTGAAGAGTATAAATAAATTTATTAAAGCATCCAGAGTTATATTGTATGTGTAAGTGAAATCGCATGGCAATAATTAAATTGTTTTTTGTTTAAAAGAACTTTGGACAATAGACATTATTTCATGACTCCATGTATTAGTTTTTTTATTTTCAGACAATGAACGTGAGATGATGCTGATATGTTATTATTATTATTATTTTTGGTTTTCGATATGTATGTTTTCTATATATGTCCTGTGATGTGAACGTCTAATAAATGTTTTCTGTGTTTATAGAAGAAGTTATATTTATAATACAAAATATTATAATTTCATCTAAATATTACGAAAATTATTAACATTTTGGTAGAAGAGCGGTGGTTTTAGAGAAAATGTTTGTGTTTTGAGTGCAGAAATAAATAAAATAAAAATATGAATTGAGTGGAATTAGGCCTAACGGAAGAAAATAATTTCTCCGATTGGAATAACCGCCAATAGGATAAATTTAAGAGGTAAGAATTTTATATGCAGTTAAAATATTCAGGAAGATAAAGTATTTTAACTATGTCTGAGTCAAATTTGTTTGGAATTCCCAGAATAGAACCCTTAACAAGTAAAAATTATACGTTATGGAGTATGAGGGTTGAAGCTTTAATTAAGTCGAAGCATTTATTTGATGTTATCGAAAATGATGAACCGATAAAAAATGAAAAGGATCCCGCTAGTTTAAAAGTGCATAAAACATGGTTAGAGAAAAATGATGAAGTATATGGCATAATTATATTAACGTTGTCAGCAGAACAAACAATGGCAGTTAGAGGAGTTAAGAAAGCTAAAGAATTATGGGAATTGCTTAAAAAGCGTTATGCAGGAATTGAAAATCAAAGAAAAATTCAACTAAAAATTAATTTGGCGAGAATAGAAAAAAATGAAAGGGAAACAATTGAAGAATATTTAATAAGAGCTCAAGGTATCGCAAACGAAATATTAGAATTGGGTACAGAAATTGATGAAAGCGAATTAATAGGATTTATTATAGAAGGACTCCCAAAGAAATATAGTGAGGTAACAACTGCGATATCGTCAAACCCAAATATTACTTACGAAGTGATGCGAGAAACTTTATTGAGATATGAAAGAAAATATGATAGATTTCACGAAAGCGATTTTAAAGCATTTAGGGCTAATGAAAAGAAAAGAATTTATTGCTTCGCGTGCGGAAAGCCAAATCATGTAGCGCGGAATTGTTATAATAAATCGAATATGACACACTCGCGAAATAATAGAGAATATTTACCAAACAAAAATTAAAAATTTTTTTCTAGTAATAAAGTTAAAGCATTTCAGGATAGGAGAGAATATTCACAGAACAATAAGAATTTTAACAAGAATAATAATGTTTCAAACAAGAAAATAAAGGAATATACATGTTTTACAAATGAACATGCATTGCACTCAGATGAATTTCATAAAAATGACTGTAAAGAATCCGAAAATAATAGGGAAATAGCATGGATGTTAGATTCAGCTTGCACTTCGCATATGACGCATAGAGAAGATATCGTTGTAGAAGGAAAACCTGAAAATGTGGAAATTGCAACTGCTGACAGCGAGCGAACAATACAAGCAAAATATCGCGGAAATGTTCATGTTACTGCTTGTGATCAGAAATTTGGCGAATCAAATATAAAACTTACAGATGTTCTTTGTGTACCTAATTTAAGAGAAAATTTGATGTCAGTTCCAAGTTTAGTCAGATAAGGAAAATATGTGATATTTAATAATGAAGGAGCAGCCATTTATGAAAAGAATACAGGTGAATTAATTGCTCAAGGAACTTTTGAAAATAATACATTTAAAATAAATTTAGCTGTACGAGAAATAATTGAAGATAGAAACGAATCTTGTTTACAGACAAACGAATCTAAGAAAGAACTATGGCATAGAAGACTTGGGCATATAAATTATGCATACTTGCAAAGAATGTCAAGAGAAAATCTTGTAAGGGGATTAGAAGAGATAGATGGTAAAGAAACAAAATGCGAAATATGTATTCAAGGAAAATTAACGAGAATGCCATTTAATCAAGTGATAGAAGGAACAACACGTATTTTAGAGCGGCTACATGTTGATTTATGTGGACCAATGACAGTACACTCATTCGGAGGAAATAAATACATGTTAATGGTAGTAGATGAATATAGTAGAAGATATTTTGTAGATTTTTTAAGAAGTAAAGATGAAGCAAAAGAAAGAATTATAAATATAATAGAGAGAAGAGAAAATGAAACTGGCAAGAAAGTAAAAGCAGTGAGATCAGATAACGGTGGAGAATTTACTAACGAACAGCTCATGAATTATTATAAAAGAAAGGGTATTAAGAATGAAAGAACAACAATTCATAGTCCTCAAAGTAACGGAATTGCTGAAAGAGCTAATCGTACAATTATTAATACAGCAAGAACATTGCTGATAGAAGCAAAGCTACCTTTATCTTTTTGGGCCGAAGCAGTTTCAACAGCAGTTTACATACATAATGTTACTCCAACGGCTACAAGAAAGAAAACGCCATTAGAATTATGGTCAAATAATAAGCCTACAGTAAAACATATGAAAGTATTTGGATGTAAATCTTTTTATCGCAACGATGACATCAATAGAAAGAAATTTGATGCAAGAGCAAAACCTGCAGTATTTATTGGATATTCAAGAGATCGTCGAGCATACAGATTATATGACTTAAAGGAAAAGAGAATACGTGAAAGCAGAGATGTTGTGTTTATAGAAGAAAAAATGGGATATGAAGATATAGTAAATAAAGAAGAAATGACTGATGAATTTGAATACATCAATATTATCAGTAATAAGAATATAATAGATGAACAAGAAGAGAACAATTCCGATGAAAATGATGAAGAATTAAAAAAGGAAGAAGAAACAATTAGATTGATAAATGATACGAATGTTCCTGAGACAGAGGAAAATGAAATAAATAATATAATTAGTGAAAATGAAGAACAACAAGAAAAAGAAAGTAATCAAAATAAGTTTTCTGGAGAACCTAGAAGATCATCACGAATTAGGAAACCGAATCCAAAGTATTTAGCAAATCTTGTGCACGAGGAAGTTCCAAAGAATTACAAAGATGTATTAAATTCTAAAAATAAGGATAAATGGATAGAAGCAATCAAAAAGGAATTACATTCGTTAGAAGAACACAAAACATGGAAAATTGTTGACAAACCAAAAGATGTGAAAGCACTGAGAAGCAATTGGATTTTTAATGTAAAAGAAAGCGGCGAAGATGTAAAATATAAAGCTAGGTTAGTAGCAGACGGATCAAGACTTAAATTTGGAACAAATTATCAAGAATCGTACAGTCCAGTAATGAAAACTGAATCATTTAGAACTTTATTGGCAATCGCAGCAGTAAAAGGCTACAAAACTAGATTTTTCGACTTAGAAAAAGCTTATCTGAATGCAGATCTAGAAACTGCTGTTTATATGAATCCACCTGAAGGCCTACAAATTGAAGGAGGGAAGATATTACTCGTGACAGGAAATTTATATGGATTGCCTGAAGCAGGAAGATGCTGGTATGAAAAATTGGTTAAAATATTTGATAAGATTGGATTAAAACCATGCAAAGCAGACCCTTGTGTATTTGTCAATAAAAAAGATAATGAATTTATTACAGTTGGAATCTATGTAGATGATGGGATAGTCGTTAGTGAATCCGAAGATTTGATAAATAAATTCATACAACAATTGAATAAAGAAGCGAAAATTAAAGAGCAGAAGAAAAATATCAAATTCCTTGGTATTGATATTGAAGAAAATAACGGAGAATTTTTATTAGGGCAAACTAAATATGCAGAAAAGATCTTAGAAAGATTTGATATGGAAAATTGTAAAAGTGTGAAAACTCCTGGTGTACTCGGAATAAATTTAGATGAATATGAAGGTGAAAATAAAATTGATGAGACAGTATATCAAGAAATGCTTGGAAGTATAGGATATCTAGTAAGAGGAACAAGGCCAGATTTAGCTTTCACTTTAAGTAATTTGTCTCAATATGCAAAAGATCCTAGAGAAATTCATTTACAGGCAGTGAAGAGAGTTTTGCATTATATCCAAGGCACAAAAAACTACAAACTTCGAATTAAAGGTAAAAAGGGTCAATTATCACTTTGTTCTGATGCTAGCTGGTGTACTACACAAGATTCAAAATCATTTGGTGGATATATCGTAAAAATAGGAGAATCATTAATAGGATGGAAAAGTAATAAGCAGAAACTGGTTGCGCTTTCAACAATGGAATCTGAGCTTTTAAGTTTGTGTGATGCAGTTTGTGAAGGAAAATGGCTAATGGTCTCTTGGAAGAATTAAATCAAGAAGAAATGGCAAAGCGTCCAATAGAAATCAGTACTGATAGTCAGTCCGTAATTGATTGGATCAAAAACCCAAGGGTTAATAATCGTAACAAACATATCAATAGAAAATATCATTTTGTGAAAGATGAAAGAGCTAAAAGAGAAATTGAAACAAAATATGTAAATTCATCTGAACTGGAGGCAGATATAATGACTAAGAATTTGAGTTATGATGTCATGAAAAAACATATTACAAGTCTGGGCATTGCTGAGCATTATTGACATGCGAAAGGAGGGATTTGTAAGTGAAATCGCATGGCAATAATTAAATTGTTTTTTGTTTAAAAGAACTTTGGACAATAGACATTATTTCATGACTCCATGTATTAGTTTTTTTATTTTCAGACAATGAACGTGAGATGATGCTGATATGTTATTATTATTATTATTTTTGGTTTTCGATATGTATGTTTTCTATATATGTCCTGTGATGTGAACGTCTAATAAATGTTTTCTGTATTTATAGAAGAAGTTATATTTATAATACAAAATATTATAATTTCATCTAAATATTACGAAAATTATTAACAGTATGTTTATAGACTACATTAAAAAATAGAAAAATTTTAAAGGTTTTTTAAAAAAAAAGCATGTAGAAACACAACAACCCCAATTTTTAAACTGTTATAATACCTGGTGTGATTGGTAAATATATAAATATATAGTTTACTTTGTATCTCTTCGTCAACAACACTACATACTGTTCTATCACGAAGCATAGAATCCAGTTGTGTTCTAAAATTAAAGTTTTCAGAAAATCTTCTTAACTCAGCCATAAATTCAGAAATAGTTTCATTTTTTCGTTGATCTGTTTTGTTGAATCTGAATCTACGAAGAATTTCGGAAGGATTAGGTGAAAAATGCTCATCCAATTTTATCAATAAACTGGCGAAATTAGCTAAATTCGGATTATTAGGAGTGCACAAAGATCATACGACTGAATATAAAGCTCTGAACACTAAGAAAAATTGCCCGCTTTCTATCATCTTCAGCTATATGCTGTTAGTGGTGAAGAAGAAATCTAAGCGCTTTTTATTAACTATTTGGAAAATAGTTGTTGTCCTTGGTAAAGAACTGGGAAATATGAAGTATATTTCAATATTTTTATTGATTGAATTCCGCAATTTTTTTTTTTATTTTATTCGTTTTCTTATTGGTCCACGATTAATTTCCAAAAATGGAATACTTCTGTTTTTTATTTTATTTGTTTTCTGATTGATTTATGTTATATATCCAGAAATGAAATACTTCCGTTACCAGATGACAAAAAACAGTGTTAAAGTAACTACAAAAAATTAATAACTTTTTAAAAAAGTTGAGATAAAGCTTACAAACAAGTTGCATTCAAAAGTACATTTTTTTTTCTCCATACGACGGTGTAAAAATAAATGTGCGATGTTGAAGAAATTAAAAAATTTGCAGTACGGAAAATTGTAAAAATAAAATGTCATTTAAAATTTGTATATGATTGGTACAGGAATATTAATTTTTAACCATGGCGTACGTAATATAGGACACTGTTATTACGTATATTACGTTATGATCCTCATAAAAATGATGTTTATTATTATGATTAATTTAAATATAGAATTTATTTACAAGTCTTTAAAATTTTAGTCTGAAAATATCCTTTTCCAAATAGTTGTTGTAATTTGTTAAATTATAATTTTTTTTTTTAAATATTCAATCCAGTTCATTTTTCCTACTAGGAACTCTTTGAGCTTGCCGAATGACATTGTGAAGAAATAGAAACTAATAACGTATTTAAGTAACACAGTTCAGGAAAATGTTGAAAGTAATAATAATATAAAAATATCACAGTTTTTACTCGTCGCTAATATTATATCCTTATATAATAGAATGACGCTCAATAAGAAAATAATCGATTCCAACATTATTTTGATTTTGAACTACGTTGTATGGACAGAGCAACAACATCACATGACAAAATACAACAAGTAAGAAAAATCATGCGTTTAGCATAGATTATGAAGCACTTTCCAACGCTTCATGAAATCTTTAACAAAACTTCGTTATTTAGGTAAATAAGGATATAAAGCCAAATATAGCCAAATATAGCCAAATATGTATTCCAGAACTATTGAACAGCCCTGTATTTGATCTGTCAGCTAATATATAGTGTCTCACAAAAGTGATGGGACACGTGTGCTTTATAAATAGAAACTGCAATAAAATAAATAAACAACCTTGTGCAAAATTTTTTTGGGTGTGTTTCATATTTAAAGTTAGTAACAATTATTACATAACATACATTTGTCAAAATATTAAAATATTAATTTAGTAAAAATACAATTGTTCAGAACGGAGCAAAAAATAGCTCACATAAGTGATGGGACACTTATTTTTCCATCAAATATTTATCCAAAAATTTTACTTTTTAACAGGTTTTAATATTTTGTTGGATTTCCTTTTACTTTTAAAACATGATTTAATCTTTTTGGGATGGATTCGACTAATTTTTTTGGGATTTCTGGAGTGATTTTACCCCATTCTTCTTGAAGCACCGATTTTAGTTGTTGTTTTGAAGAAATGGTGTGTTTGCGAATTCTTGATTCCAATTCTTGCCAAATATTCTCTATGGGATTTAAGTCTGGAGATTGTGGTGGTGTTTTTATTATTTCAGGACAGTTATATAGCAGCCAGAGTCTAACGTTCAGAGCAGTGTGCTTGGGGTCATTGTCCTGGTAGAATTTAAAATCGTTATGAAGGTTCAATTTTCGTGCTGAAGATTTCAAATTTTGCTTTAAAATATCAATATACTTGTACTGATCCATTATACTGTCAATAAAAACAAGATTACCAACTCCAGCGGACGACATACACCCCCATACCATAACTCCTCCTCCACCATGTTTTACTGTTGGTACCAAGTTCTGTTTGCGAAATTCTTCCCTGGGTTTTCTCCACACCAAGATTCTACCATCAGAACCAAATATATTAAATTTACTCTCATCAGCAAATATAACTTTATTCCAGTAATCAGAATTCTTATTTATGTTGGATTTTGCGAAAGCTAGTCTGAGTTTTCTATTCTTTTCACTCACGAAGAATTTTTTCCTGGCTACTCTACCGTGATATCCAGCAAATCGAATTACCTTTCTAATAGTCTCAGGATTAACAATTATTCCATATAATGCTTATAAATCAGCAGCAACTTTTGAAGCACTATTTCTTGGATTTTTTTTAATATTTCGAACGATAATTCGCTTTATTCCATTGGATAGCTTTGATGGTCGGCCAGGTCTTCTTTTATCCTGAATCATATGATTCTTTTTATATCGTTTAATGATAATGAAAACTGTTGAACGACCCAAGTTAACTGTTTCAGAAGTTTTTCTAATAGATTTTTTACGTTCAATATGCAAATTAATAACTAATTTTCGAATTTCAGGCGAAGTTTCTTTTTGTTTAGCATTCATGGCTACACAGAGCTAAAAAACACAAAAATTCCAAAACAAACTGGAGAGAAATACTGCAGACGATTTTATAAATTATTGCCAATTGCTTTTAAGTAAAAATAAAACCCCCCAAAATATTTCTATTGCTTATTTCAGACGATTTTTGTTGCATATATAATGGTGTCCCATCACTTATGTGAGCTATTTTTTGCTTCGTTCTAAACATTTGTATGTTTATTAAATTAATATTTTAATATTTTGACAAAATGTATGCTATGTAATAATCTTTACTAAATTTAAGTATGAAACACACCCACAAAAAATGTGTACATTTTTTTAATTTATTTGATTAGTTTCCTTTTGTAAAGCACAAGTGTCCCATCACTTATGTGAGACACTGTACATACCATATAATGGAAAAATTTAGTTTAGCAAAAAAAAAAAAAAAAAAAAAAAAAAAAAAGCCTAGTAGCTTGAAATTTCTCTTTCACCAATTTATACTATTAGATAGAAACATACTTGAATACTTTGTTCAGCCTTGTAGTTTTCCTGGTACCTTTATTACACATCAGTGTTAAGATAAAATTTATTTTAAACTAAAACACTCTTAAAACAATTGAAATCACTCTCTCATAAATTATCATTCATAGGCTCTATGTACCCAATTCTTTGCGTGGCCCTGTACATCATTTTATCTATATTCTGCAAATATTTCTTAGTAAATTTAATGCAGTTCATCGTAAAAATGCATAGCTTATTTAAGAACCACCTTTCTAAGTAATTTTCACTCATATTCAGTAACGGTGGTGAGCTCTTTTGGGTAGCCCTGTATATTAACTATAGCATTTACACACACCATATAATGTGAAACTTATACACGCATATCATAATTAAAATGCATTTCGGCCATCATCGGATACATATACAGCACTTCGGAAAGAATTTACTATTTGAAATCTTTTGTGTCTCCCTGTAAATACTATGTATTTCATATTAGGGAAGGCAGTATCGTATAATTTATACTAAGCCTCATTTACATACATCAATTTTACTATACATGAAACAGTTTAATATATTTAAAATATGTCACACACAATTCTCCCTTTTACCATTATCTAATGGAATCCTTTTGTGTGGCCCTGTAAATGAATAATAGCTACATTTTCACCTTATATTTTATAGAATGCATATTTTAAAGCACCTCGTAAAAGCATATAAATTTTAATATGTTTGACAGGGTATAACATCTTAAAAATTCCTTTGAAACGATTTTTCCCCGTAGGCCGTAATGTAATGGGAAACTTTTGATTCTCCCTGTTGATAAACTAATCATGGTAGGAACTTCATTTTCAATAGGGTTCGTGCCAGGGTTGGCATGATTTAAATCAACTGATTTAAATCAAGATTTAAATCTAGATTTAAATCAACTGATATTTAAAAAAAAATCATTTGATTTAAATCAATTTTTTGCAATTTCACATGAATGCACATATCAAAGGGAAATTTTGGGCAAAAAGTTAGAAAATGTATTAGATAACGATAGAATTACAAAATTTAAAGCAAGATATGAACAAACTATTAATGGCTGTTATTTTGCTGGAGTTTTATTAAGGTTCTTTCTTTTAAATCAAAATGAAATGAAACTTAATGTAAGGAAAAATAATGAAGATTTGGCATTCATTAAAGAAGATTGTCTAAATCTTCTCATCACTGTAGCACATTTTCAAGCAAAAAACGGCCCATTTCAAAAATTACCATTGCTTGAGAAAAAAGTTTCTGATATTATGACAGATTATGATTGGCGGAAATCCTTTTATGTAATGGGAGCTGGGCTTGAAATTCAATTTTTCGAAAAAGGGGAGTCTCTCTACCAACATTTATAAATGGAGGGGAGTTTGGCTGTTTGGGAGGGAGAAAAAATGTTTAAAACCCGCCATTATTTTATGTGCTATTTAAAGAATTACCAGAATGCAGACATAAAAAAATATCACTGAAGCAATTTTTATCAACAATTCAGAATAATTATGCGAAATGTGTAAAAAAAAAAAATTATATTGTTTAGATTTTATTGGCGGTAAATTCCTTCCTGGTGCTTACTATTTTTGTCACAGGTCTAATCATTATTTTAATAATAATAAATAAAACTTCTAATTAATTTAATAAATTTATATTTATAATTTATAATTAATTGTTATAACCAATATTATTTTTCTGTATATTAAATGTGCAAGATACAAATTTAATCATAAAATAATACTTATTTCAGTGTAGAAAATAAGAAATATCACTATTGTTTGCGTTTCTTTAAAAAAGGGGCAAGTCAAACTCATCGAAAGAGACCATCTTTAAAAATGAATACTTTGTTGAGTAAAGGGATACTTTTTGTTTAAAATGAATGGCTGCTTTCAGGAATTGCACCACTCAGAAAGATTTGGAGCTGTCAGAAACTGATTTTAGAGTAGCAAAGAAAAAAAAAATATATTGAAGCAGGAAAATTAGTTTGTTGAACAGAAAAATGAACTCCCCGTAATATTATTTTTGGGGGGAGGAAGGGAAGAGAGGTTCCCTTTGACGAAAGTTGCATTTTTTCGCCATTTTTTGATGAAATCTGTCTTTTTTTACGATCTTTTCATGAAATCTGCCGTTTTTTCTGGATTTTTTGACGAAATTTGCCGTTTTTTCGTGAATTTTATGCGGAAATTTGCCGTTTTTTCGCGATCTTTTGATGATATCCGATGTTTTATCGCGATTTTTTTAACGAAAATTGCCGTTTTTCGTGATTTTGGGGGGAAATTTGTCGTTTATAGTGAATCTTTTGTCGAAATTTGTTGTTTTCCGCATTTTTTGGACGAAATTTGACTTTTTTTCGTGAATTTTCTGAGGAAATTTGCCGTTTTTTCGCGATCTTTTGATGAAATCTGATGTTTTATCGCGATTTTTTTTTACAAAAATTGCCGTTTGTCGCGATTTTTGGACGAAATTTGACGTTTTTTCGCGATCTTTTTGACGAAAACTGCCGTTTTACAGAATTCTGTCACGAAATTAGGCATTCTTTTGAGAATCTTTTGACGAAATTTGCCGGAAATTAGTCTTCTTTTTGCGATCTTTTAACAATATTTGCCGTTTTTTTAGCAAAGTTTTACGAAATCACGCGTCTTGTGAAACGTGTAATAGCTGTTTCTTTTGTGTGCCATCTCCGATCTTTTGCGTAATTTACACGCAATAGCACATCGGCGGAATCACTGTTTCATAATTTTTGGAATTGAATGCATTATTTTTTGTGGGGGGGGGGGAGGGAGGGGAAATTCCGAACAGAATCACCTCTAGTAAATAGAACGAAACTCGTCAATCGATTGCAGGAAAAAAATTGCGAAATTCGTCAATCAGTCGCGGAAAACATCGTGAATTTCAATGATTTTTCGCTGTAAAAAAACTCGCAAAATGTGTCGATTACTCGCACGAAAATATCATAAAATTCGCAAAACGGTCATGGGAGTTGATCATAGTTTCAAAATGCAAAATTGTTTCGGCGAGAGCCTCCCGTCCACGTTATTCTTTTGGGCGGGGATTTCAAAACTTTGGGCGTGAATCCCGCCATCCCGCCCTGAAATTCAAGCCCTGGGGAGGTTAAGAGAGAGTCAGCGAAATTGAAATTGAATTTATTTACCAAATAACAACAACTGTGGCTTCATCTACTGGAGTAAAAAGACAATTTTCTTCTTTTGGAGTAGTTCGTTCAAGACTTCATAATAAATTAGGAGTAGACAAAGCTTCTAAATTAGTGTTTTTGTTCAAACAATTAAATCCCTGATTTTTTCCTATTTGCTTAAGAAATATAGAATTGTGATTTTTATTCCTTAATAAATAGCTTGCATTAAATGAATACAGTAGACTTCCTCAAATCCGCACAGCTTGGGACCAGAGGTTGTGTGGATTTTAGAATTTTGTGAATTTCTGGTCATGGGTTTGTTTACATTTTTAAACAGTAATTTGATTGTAATTAATAATGCAACTGAAGTTGATGAATGCTTATAATACAGTAAAACATTAAAACAATTATGCAAGTTAATAAACTATAATAATAAAAATTTAGATAATTAAAAATGATTAAAATATTGAAAGCAACAAAGATGAAGTAAATAATCAATAATGTATAACTAAATATTTATTATAAAGATGAGATGCATTTTTTCCTAAATTATTCAATGGAACTTGCCCCATAAAGGTGCTCTACTAATTCACATCAATATCATAAAATATGAAGTTTTATTTCAGGTTTAACCAAACTCAACAATAAAAAAAAAGCTTGATGAATGTATAAATGCATTTTGCAAAAAGATTGTGATCACCACTGATATTAGCAATACCTTGAATTTTTTTCAGAAATAAATTTATTCTTCCTTCATGAAAAAGCATGAATTTAGCAATATTAATGAAAGTTACAGATTAAAATATAAATAGAATTGATATAAAAATAAAAAAGTCAAATTTTGTCCCTATACCTGACCTGAGAGCTTCATTGTTTACATCTGTAAATTAGGCACAGATTTTAGAAAGTTGTGGATATTAGGGCAGCGGATTTGAGGGAGTCTACTGTATTTAATTTGCTTTTTAAATTTTGCCAGTTTCTATTCATTTACAACATATTTAAATTTATTTCTTATTTGTTATTTAGTATGCACAATTCAATTACAAAATAATAGAATGTCTTTAGATTAAAGCCTAGATGTTTAATTTTTAGTACCAATCAGTAACTAGAATATAATATTTTCTTAACTATATAATTATTTCTTACATTATTTTTATAAATTATAAATATTTATTCTTTTTTAGTTATTTATTATAAAAAATTGCTTCATGTATTGTAAAAACATAAAAACACAGTAATTAAATATAGGATTCTAAAAAAATCAAATAAATCCGATTTAAATAAAAAAAATCTGATTTAAATCAAATAAATCCGATTGTTCTGATTTTTTAAAAAAAATCATGATTTTTTTCCAACCCTCGTTCGTGCTAGGGTAACTGTCAATAACTTCCTAAAATTTCATGGCAATCCAAGTATATTTACATGAGTTAGAATGCGGACAGACGGCCAGACAAACCGAATGCATAAGCAGTTTTCAACTTTGTTGGAAAATGCTAAAAACAGAACTAAAACTTTTCTAGAAGAAAATCAACCCACAGTGGCAATGCAGAACAGTAGAAATTATTACACAAGTCTTATAATGTAATCTCAAATACGCTATTTATTGTTTTTTTTTTTTTTTTTTTTTTTTTTTTTTTTTCATAAGTCACAGAGTTAAATGTTTTAAACTGTGTATTCTGTTAATTTTTACATTTGTTTAGCATGTAACATATGTTTACTTTTAATTTTCTCTCTAAAAATTTTTACAGGATGATCTAACGGAAAAAACATTTGTTTAAACGTATTTTAAATTTTTTAAAATACGTTAATAAGTTTTAGTGTTTTTATCTATAATTCAGAATGTTACTCTCTGTTGGCTTTCTATGATTTTTTTAATTGCATTTTAAAACTTAAGGGGTCATCCACAAATGATGTCATGTTTGGAAGGGAGGGGGCAAAAGGATTTGTTACATTGTGACAGCTTGTAATATATGGGTGGGAGGGGGTAAGAAGAAATACGGCATCACACATTTTAGTTAAAATATAAATATTAAAAATCAGCAGATTAAATTTGAAATTATTTTGAAATTGAAGTATTTTGTGTTCAATTCCAAAATACTACTTTTTTCAATTTTTCCTTATATTAATATTTTTTACTATTGTGTATTAATTATAATTTATGATGTAAATCTTAATCTTATTTCATACAAAATAAGTACACAATATTTTTTTTACTGTTATGCTCACAAATGTCATTAAAACACTGAGTTAAAGTTTAAAATAAAATTTGAAATATAATATACTAGCTGACCCGCCCGGCGTTGCCCGGGTCCGTATTAACAATATTAAACGAACTTGAAATTTGTATGATTTTATCATTAACTGGAAGCATGCAGAAATACATTGTCTGAAATACGTCGCAGCTGACTTTGTGAAAAATCGGTTTTAAAAAGAACAACTAATATTGAGCTCTAAAAATACTTAAAATGAGCAATGAGAAACACGGGAGGGAACATGTATCCAACGATTGCGTTAGTTTCGTGTTAAAGTGTTGATATTTACCCGTAAAAATCACTGTTAAATCACGTAACTAATTATTTTTTTCGCATAGAAATCCCAAGTGAAATATTTTGAATTTCAAACTAATTATATCACTCTTAATTCCGTCTATACCGTGAATGAAATCGATACGCGATGATAAAAGATTGGTATATAGTATTATAATTTCAGAACCATTTAACAAAAGTGTATATTTTTAATCAAAGCATGCGTAATGTATTATACACTGTGGACAAATTCCTAACCGTAAACTTTTGTACCATAATCATAATCTGTCTGTAACCTAACTGCGACTTAACATTACCCTACCGTAACTTAAATATAACATAAATGTAACCTAGCCGTCACTTTGAAATACCAATATAGAAGCATCATTTAAGATTTTGCTTGAAAAGTTAACATTCTTTCGTTAATGTCTTAAAATCGTCTGCACTCTGAAATCTAGATTTTAGATTAATATTTGTTATTTAAGTTTTCGCGCATGATTTTAAAAGATTGTTTTCATAAATATATTTTATATATTGACATAGAGTTATTAATATGTTGTTAAATTAAAAACATTTTTTCATCTACGTTATAAAGTATTAAAAAGTTCTGAAAAAAAAAGAAAACTTTTAGTAATACAATTTTTAGTTCAAATCAAATGTTTTCAATATTCTTTTTTATTTTATTTTGATATTTAATTATTTCGAATTTATCAATTCCAATTATTTTAAAAGCAAACATTTTTTTTAAAAATAAATAATATAATGGAAAAAAGACCATTTTAAAAAATTACTATTTCTTCGCAAAATACGCTTCAGCTGTAATTCATTTCTTTCAATTCGTCTTATTAATACAAAATCTCTTCTACATGCTTTTGTTTGGGACATTAAAATTTGAGCGATAAATGGTTTAATATTGCAACCCTTTTTTCGGTTTACTTCACCACCACCTATCTTTTTCCTCCATGGTTTACAACCGCTGTGATAAAAAATCATCTTTTAAACTGACAGCTTGCCAGTCTATAAATTTTAAAGGTCGGTTCCAGCTTTTTTAATTATTTATGCCAAAATTTTATGCAACCAACCAACCATAACTAAATGAAGGGGAAAAAAAGAAGAAAAAAGGCGATTTTTTATGAGAGTGATCTTTGGAATTTAATTAATTACTCAGTTAATAAATAGAATTTCGAAATTCTGAAGCTCAGGTGCATCAGGAGAGATATTGGGCTACTCTCATAAAAATTTTGAGCTTCGTACGTCCCATAGATTTTGCTAGCCATCGCAGACACACACACACACACACACACACACACACACACACACACACACACACACACACACACACACACACACACACACACACGCAGACAGAGCGATTTGTTATTTTATTAGTATAAGATAACACAGTGTTATGTTTCTGAACTGCAAATATATGTATATGTAATACAGCGTGACACGTGACAAGGGGGTTCAGAGGGCGGGGTATGACTGAAGTGTATCACTTTGTGACAAAGGGGGGGGGGGGGGAGGATCAAGAATTTTGAAAAAAAATGTGACATCATTTGTGGACAGCCCCTAAGATATCTAAATTAGTGTTCTCCAGATGACTATTTTAATCGTACTAAAATGTACACATTCTGCATTTAAAAAAGTATGAGTGAAATAAATTCATGCTTTATTTATTTATCGAAACGCAAATCCTACTTCATTTAAGTTGCTGTAAAATAGATTTTCACAATCTTATGCAAAATAAAATGTTAAATAAGTGTTTGCAATTTTGCTTTAATTTTTATAAACATCCAATATTGCGTTTTACTAAATTATTAATATACAAACATAAAACACAACTGTCATTTCTTCAAGTCCCATTTCTTTCCTGTCAAATAAATATATTATGAACCAGATGTTTTACTTAAAAGAAGTTAAATAAAAACAAAATGCATGTTATAATTTTCTTGTGTTTAAGTTTATAAACTATGCGCAAAATAAAAACTATTTTATGTGCATTTATAAACAAGTATTAAAAAATGCTCTGGTGAGCAGCAAAAAAGCTTAATATGTTTTTAAGTATGAAAAAGTGTTTGACAAGTGCTTCTAATTGAGCATGAGAGAGGACAAGCGGTCCCTTCTTGGCTGCAGCTCACTGTCAATGTCACTGTGTGTACCAAACGCTACCGCATTTGCTATGATAATTAATTAGAATGTAGTAAAACTCTTTCATCTTAAACCTACAGTACAAGAGCTGGCAGCCCAAAAACCTAAGGTATCAAGCACAAGAAAAAAAAAACTCCTTTATTTTATGGAAGAGTTATATTCATATTTTATAATTGCTAAAATATATAACCTTTTCTCCCTAAAAAAATACTGTAATAAAAAAAAAAATCGGTTAACACAAATTTGATCCGAAATTTGAAACAGCTGAAGTCGATCCAAATTTGATCTCGGCAAAAAAATTAGTCACGAGTCACGGTTCGAGTTCAGGTTAAATCCGGTTATCCGACCCGATGTGTGACTCTTTTTTGATTACTACCTGTGGCTTATTACGTAATCTAATTTACATTATAACTAAACACAATCTGATTTTACAGACTATTTTTTTAAAGAAAAAACTTCGATCAACTTCTATTCAGTTATGTGAAGTACCCAGGTATCAACTACAGACAATTACCTCATCGAGTTGGTGGATGAAAATATAGGATTAGTTAAATTTCCATTCGCATATCAAAATGCAATCGGTCTGACAAGTCATATTTTAGTGAAAAATACTTAAAAATCCAATTTTAACGCTTGTCTAGTAGGTTTACCATTGTGCTTTCCTGCACCCGAAAATATGAAAATGTGGAGGCTTGGGAGCTGGAAAACATAATGGTTGACCATGAGTTAACTGCTAAAATCGGCTTTTTGATGTTTTCCACCAAATATGACTTAGCAGATTGACTGCGTTTTAATACGGGAATTGAGATTTAACTAATCCTAGATTTTCATCCCCGATTTCGATGAAATGATTGTCTGTGTTTCCGCCTCCCGGTTAATAATAGAAAGGATTTGTAAGGCCATTCAATCGGGCAATATGTTTTTTTTTTTATTTATTTTTATTTTTTATTTATTTATTTATTTTTTTTTAGTTAATTAAAGTGAAAGCTACTGTCATGTTTAAAACATTCTAACCTAATATTTCTAAAAAAAATTAAACTCTATGATATTTTATAACAAAATTGGAAAATATCCAATTTTTAAGGTATTTACATCAGGCAGGCTTCGATAAATATCCAGGTATATACCCTTAAAGTATAACCCTTAAAATCGAGCAAAGTTACTGGAATGCTCGAACAACTGTCTTTATTTCATACAGATAATCGAAATAGACGTGAAAAAATCAATTATGAGGCCATTTTCAATCTAAAAGTTGTGTTTTTTAGATGTAAGCTTTTTTTCAGATAAAATATGCCATAAAAATATCAGTAAGTAGGTTTTATGTAATTGAGAAATCTTCAGCTTTTATTCCAGGTATAAATATTGCACAGTGAGTTAGGCTTAATATAATAAAGTTTTTTTTTTTTTTTTTTTTTAGTAAAGGACAATGTGGCATTGACTCGTTATTTTCTGTTGATTGAAATCAATAATTTTTCAAATTTCTTATAGATTACAATTATATAGCTATTTTCTTTTGATAACTGATGCTATCACAAATAAAATGACACATGACATTACATTTAAAAAAAAATAAAAAATAAAAAATCATTTTGTAAAAAGTGGATCAACCCTTCCTAATCTTCTCGACTGTATTTTAGAAATAATCTTCATTTTAAATTTAAAAAAAAAAACATATAATTCAGAAATTAGCCAAAAATCACTATACTTTTATTGTATTTTCAAATAAATATTGCAAATCAACAAATATACGTAAAATAAGTAATATAGAATTTCCGTCATTTGCCTGGTAGGATTAAATAGCTTTACCGATAACGGGAATAGGATCGCAGGGAAATAGCAATTATATTCCTTTATTTGCTTAAATGAGGGCTTTTATGGGGAAAATAATTTGTTTGGAAGCTTTAAAGGATTTTAAAGCATCGATATTCTATGGAGAAATCAATTGAAGTAGGCAAGAGGGAAAATTGTGCTAATTAGAATATCAGTCAATGAATAGAAAGCAATATTCATCTAGTAGCATTAGCATTTCTTTTAATGAGTAAAAACTATTTATAAACAAAGCATTGTCACAAAATATACGAACTTTAAAATATTCAAGTTTACTTAAAAGGCGGTTAAAATAATAAAACAGAGATGTTAATAGTTAATGTTATTTAAAACATCTTAACAGTTTCGAGCTTTAATCAGGCTCTTCCTCAGAGATCATTTTTGTTTCTATAATAGTTTTCCATTGTTTTTTCCGATGTATTCCATTAATCTATTGCAATGAATCCTAAAAGGAATAGTATACACACCACCTAATTCAACTTCCGGTGTTGGATCGATTTTCGTACAAATTTCTTCTTTTAATTTCTTTGGTGGACAGGCTATTAAATTTATATTGTGTTTCATTAGAGCATATCTTAACTTTTCGCAGTTAAACTTTTTGTATATCATTTCTTTATGGTTTATTTTTTTTATATTTTCATGAAAATTGAATTCATGAATAAATTTATTATTGAGGATTGTTGAAAATCCGTTTTCTTCCGCAATATTTCTGATGGTATTAAGCTCTTTTTCTAAATATTTATCTGAACATACTTTAAAAGCACGTCTAATGTAAAATCTGTAAGCTGCAATTTTATATAAAAATGGTGATGAGCTATTATATGGGGTCGTATTATTTGATTTGATCAATTTCCTATAAACATTTTTGTCTATGCTGAGGTTTTCTTTGTTTTTAATTAAATTAACATCAAGAAAAGGTAATCTTCCATCTTTCTCAATCTCGAGAGTAAATTTTATCTACTAAAAAACACTTTTCAAAAGTAAAAAAAAGCCAAGCAAGAAAAAAAAAAAAAAAGGATGAAAGTTGTGTCTAAAAAATGGTCTGATATAAAATTTCCAAGCTTATATTATGGTAATTATTTAACATTTTCCATTAAAAAAATTGCTATTTCTAAGTCAATGATTTTGCATATGTTGATAGAAATTCTTTTCTCTTGTACTAAATACATCGTAAACGTGTTTTGTAAATTCAAATGTTTTAAAATTATGCATGATGGGCTTGGCGGCCATTTTTCCATATTGTATACTAATTTCTATGTACCCAAATCCATAGTTAAAATTTAAAACTCAAAATTGTTACATAAACAGACATTTCCGTAATAAAATTCTGGTATTGAAATATGGCGATCTATAAATAGATTGCTGGGTGGTAACGTGTTAAATATATTTGTCCATAGTTAAAATCAGAAGTTCTAAATTGTACTTAATGTAAACTTACGACGCTTTCATTTACAAACTTGGTGCTTGGAAATTTGTGTAAAATATGAAAAGATGGCCGCCAAGCCCATCATGCATAATTTTAAAACATTTGAATTTTCAAAACACGTTTACGTTGTATTTAGTACAAGAGAAAAGGATTTCTATCAACATATGCAAAGGCATTGACTTAGAAATAGTGATTTTTTAATGGAAAATGTTAAATAATTACCATAATATAAGCTTGGAAGTTTTATATCAGACAATTTTTAAACACAAGTTTCATCCTTTTTTTTTTTTTTTTTTTTTTTTTTTTTTTTAAGAGATTATATAAAATTTAAATAATCTGCTCACTGAAATTGGAATATGCTCTCGTAGAACCTCTGTAAGTAGGAAGTAAGAAATATATGTGTACATTGTATTTATATATCATTTATTTCCTAGAGTAATTAATCATTTATAAGTATGAAAATATTGTAAAAAACTGATAGAATCGAAATAAAATATAGATCTATAGTTGCTATTTTAGTTAGATATGATACGAAAATCTAGTTTGGTAAGCAAACGAGTAATAAACGGAAATTTCTCTTTCAGCAATTTGTGCCTGTACACGGACACTTACTTGAATACATTTCTACAGCCCTGTATTTTATCTGCTATCTTTACATTCACACTACTATTTAGCTTAAATTTAATTCAGACTAAAATACTCTTAAAACTAGTAAAATCACACTTCCAAAAACTATCATACTTCCGTCCATCGGAAGGAATGTACTATTTGAAATCTTTTGCAAATGCAATGTACTTCATATTATGCAAAAGAGATCGTATAATTTATATTAAGCCTCAGTGACATACATCAATTTTGTTATACATATTTTTAAAATGTCGCACACTATTCCCCCCTTTACCATTATCCAATGAAATTCTTTTTTGTGGTCCTGTAAAGGAATAATACTATATTTTCACCGCATATTTTATAGAATGCATATTTTAGTGCACCTCTTAATTGCATGTAAATTTTAATATGTTTGACAGGGTGTAACATCTTTAAAACGCCTTTGAAACGATTTTTCCCCATAGGCCATAATGTAATGGAAACATTTTGACTCTCCCTGTAAATAAACTAACCATGGTAGAAAGTTCATTTTCAGTAGGGTTCGTGCTAGGGTAAACGTCAATAACATACAAAAATTTCAGGGCAATTCGAGTATATTTACAGGCGTTAGAGCGCGGACAGACGGACGGAACAAACTAAATGCATAAGCACTTTTCAAGCTTTTGGAAAGTGTTATAAACGTTAAAATTCATTTGAAACGATTTTTCCAGATAGGCCGTAATGTAATGGAAAACTTTTGACTGTCCCTGTAAATAAATTAATCACGGTAGAAACTTCATTTTCAATAGGGTTAGTGCTAGGGTAAACCTAAATAACTTCCAAAAATTTCATGGCAATCCGAGTATATTTACGAGAGTTAGAGCGCGGACAGATGGCCAACCGGCCAGACGGACAGACAAACCGAATGCATAAGCACTTTTCAACTTTGTTGGAAAGTGCTAAAAACATGAATTCATTTATTCCTAGGAAAATGGAGCCAAAGATATTTTCTGATTGGTTTGTCTTCCCGCAAATGAAATGCCTGCAATTTATTATTGATGATTATAACTGGTTAATATTGCTCTGGAGGCCATCTTTTCGCATTTGACCTTAAATTCTAATGTATCCAAATTCGTTGTTAGAATCTAAAATTGTTACTTATTCAGACATTTAGATAGCAGACCAGACACTTCCGTACTTAAATACTGGTGTTGAAATTTAAAAGTTTTGTCCAATTGTAGGTAATCTATATGATATCGTTGGATGGTAACGGGTTAAATATTGGTTAGAAATTTGCGTAAAATTATAGAAAGATGGCCGTAAATCGATATGATATAAAATACTATTGGTTAATATAATTGTACAAAGTTGGTTCGGTTGGTACAGTTGGTTCGGTAGTTCCAGAGATTACCTTCTTTAAATAAACATTTTATTTTAAAATCGTATTTTATCATACAATGATGTCAAAGTTGTTATCGATGTTGATTCCGTGCTCACACACAAAGCGAATATCATTTACGATGGTTCTCTTTTAATATAAAAATCACATTCAACTCAATTTTTTTTCAAAAGTTTTGTTTACATTAGGATGAAATTTTAAATGCTAATAATTTTAGATGACTACACTTTAGAAGATATATCTTCCTTCAAAAATTAATTTTATTTTAAAGATCTTTCTAAAAATGCATTTTACACTGTTTTATTCGAAAAAATAATCTCGAAGAAAAATATCTGATTGGCATATGAAACTTGAAGTGACAGCATTTAAAATGATTTGCTTTACTATAATGTAGCTAGTACACGATTGGCGGGTTTATCACACTTTGGCATAATTTGTTAATTAATTAGCAGTTTTTTGCTTATTAAGGATAGAAATTTTGTTTTTTTTAAATGAATTTTACAAAAGCACGTACCTTGAATAATTTCCTATCCGAAAATGCATTCTATACTTCTTTCTGTCCCTTATTTATGTCTATACCTTGATTGAAATAAAATTGTTTGACGAAGAAAAAAGTGATCATTTTCAGTATCTCGACGGTTTTTTAAAAATCCCCTATCTCTTTTAATAATTATTTTATAAAGATGAGTTTGATCTCAAAATGAAGCTTTTCATCACTAAATTCTTCTAATTTTTGTTTCATTTCTCTGCGATACTTCATTTCTTAAATATCTGAAATTTGAAAATGCCATGTTTGGTCGATTTAATATGGGAAAATGACAGTGACAGTCCTTGTTTAATATAAAGGCATGGGAAATTACTTATTGCCACAAATTAGAAATAGTATTTTATGAGAGAGGAAAAGAATGATATTTAATTGTTATATCAATTTTTATTTCAATTATATTTCGTAATAAAATAATTGGTAGTATTTATAACAATTTGATCTAATGGTCACAAGGGTAGCAGTAGACGTTTCCTGTTGTAAGTTAAACGAGTTTCTTTTTCTCATATTGCTTGATTGTAGCGCATTTTTGAATTTGTAATATTCGTCTTGTTTAATGGAAGATTATTACTATTTGAAAAAAGTGGTAGCATTCAATCAATTAAAAAACAAACGAACCACCAAATCATGGAATTAAAGAATTAATAAGAACCGTTTACGGTAAGATAAAGTTTTTTTTTATATACATGTAGTCATTATTATAGTTAAAAGGACAATATTGTGTAAGTAATTAAAATTATTAAAGTAAATGATGATGTGGTAACTTATGAAAAAAAAATTAATCTCGATGAGTACTATGAGTCTCTCTTATTTTATAAAAACAGCAGTTTATAAACAATCTGTATACTTTTCGTTATTTTGAAAGACAAGAAGAAAAACGATACAAAGCCAACAAAGAAAAATGGAAATAAACAATAGTAATATTCAACAGGGAGTTCTTAGCTTCTAAACAATCCTATTATTTTTTCTTGTAAGGAATTAGAAGAAGCGAACATTCATTTTCACTGTAATCCTCTCTGGCATCATTAATACCACACAACATCGATCAACAGAATGCAGATGCTAAGGATACTTTTTTCCCCAAATAATATCCTATTACGGGTAGATGCGGTATTGTCATTTAGGTTTAGTATCCTATTAACAATACTCGATTGAATAATCGAAATCAAACTGATTGCAAGCTACAAAAAGAAAAAAAAATGAAGGAATTTATTTTGGTGGAACAGTGAAGCTACAAGTAGTTATTAAAAGATTTGTAAGAATAAAATTCATGCAAGTTTTTTTCCAATTACTTTTTTATGCTTAAACAGTTCCGTATTTTGAAAATCAGAAAAAAGTTGATAAATAAAAATGGAAACTAAAGAAAGGGAGTTCTTATTTTCTAAAAAATCCTATTATTTTTCGTTGTAAGGAATTACATAGAAGAAATGAACATTCATTGTCACCTAATCCCCTCTATCACCATTAATAACGCAGTACGCCGATTTTTGGAAGTCTAGATGCTAAATGTATTTTTCTCCCAAATAGCATTTATTGTAGCAATTCTCATTAAATTTAGTAAAACATATTTTTTTTAGCGTTAAAATTTTTCTGGTATGTTTTTTGAATTTTAGAACAGAAAAGAAGCCAGATTTGGCAACATAGCTTACAATTCTACTTCAGTAAAATAATATCAAATATACAAATAATGGACCTCCGTGGTTGAGTGGTTAAGATACCACTCCGCTAATCGCCTTCGAGCATAGGAGGTTGTGGGTTCGAATCCCCACTGGCTCCATCCCACACACTCTTTGTGTGGAGCTCCTGGTTGTACTTCTCTTGTGTTGTAAAATTTCCTTGTGCTATCTCGTCCTTATATATATTGACGATGACTTATAAGCAGGCTTTCATGTCAAGCACACAAGTCAGATGTATGTTATTCAATAAAATAAATATACAAGAAATATGTAATGGTGAAAAATCTCACCCATCACATTACAAAATTTGCTATATCGGAAAAGCTTACGTTTAAAAGTAGACTCAAAATTTCGTTTGTATGCATCCATTCGTTTACTTCTGTGTTTTTATCTGTTTATTCAGGATTTTTACAAATTGAACAAGTCGGAAATTGTGCGTCACAATGAGATGCTTTCGTACTATAATGAAGTTTTAAATATATTTAGATCTTGATCTAATAGTATACAGTACTTCGGATACCGTATAGTATACGAAATCTTTCATGTGTTCATGAAAGTATCATTGAATTTCTATTATACCCGAAGTAACTTGTAGTAAACCTCAGAAAGTATATCATTTTCATAGAATGGGATATAGTTTAATATAATTAAAACGCGACCCAAATAATGTTTCTCCCTGTATGCCATTATGTAATAGGATACTTTTATGTGGCCCTGTAAATTAATAAAAAATATTCCTTGCTTCACAGATTGTACAGAATGTACATTTTAGAATATACCTTACAGGTGCATATCAATTTCATTATGTTCGAAAGCGTGCAACATGCACAAAATGCACTTGAAATTATTTTTTCCATCGACTGTCATGTAACGTAATACTTTTAATTGTCCCTGTAATTGAGTTATGCATCTGATTTTCATAAAATTAGAAATGGCTCGTGAAAATTACGCAACAATTGTATGTTTTAAGTTTAAAAGATACGGTTGGATAGTTTTTATGTTGTTATATGCTGATGGGCGGCCGGACAGACAGAAAGACAAATGGACGGACTAAACTACGACTATAGCGTCTATGTATTTAACACACATGACAAGTGTACTCATATAACCAAGGGAGATAAGAAGATTAAAAATTTGGCAGTTGTTACTCTACAACCAACTTCAATAAAAGATTTCATTAATTTTAATATCGCGTTTCCGAAAAGAACTGGACGACTTTTAACCATTTGAGGAGCAAGTAATTGTCTCTGGTTTACTCATAAAAAATAGGGAGTATACGCCCAAGGTAGAGCGTATACCCTAAAGCCACAGTCGGCAACTGGCGAACCGAGGTTCACATCCGGATCACGGAAGGTCGAGGCCGTCTAAAGAGAAACTTCTAATGTGGAATTTATTATTTTTTCAATAATTCTTGAATGTAAAAAAGAAAAAAAAAAGAAAAAAAATGTAATTTAAGAAATTACACCAACCATTTGAAAAATGTTTCACTCGAAACATTCATCTATCATTTTAAGCTAAATACCAGTTGTTTTATTGTGTATTATCCGTGCCACTGTTATAAATGACTTTATACATGCTGCAATTTGAAGGTACGGTTCGTTTAAGTTACATCACTCCATTGTCGCCAAGCATAAAAGTTGGCGACGAGAGAAACATTTCAAACTATGTAACATTGTTGGTGCGAAAGTAATCATTATTAAAATACAGCTTTGGCATATACTGTTATACTTGTGAGACTTTGGCATATACTGTTATACTGTTATACTTGTAAGACTTTGGCATATACTGTTTGATTTTACAGAGCAGAATTTTGGTGATGGAGGTTTTAAACCAAAGTCGATCGCAGCACGTGCATCTGTGAATGGGTTCATCAGACATTGAATCAAAAAAGTTTTTTTTCCATTTTACTTACCCATCACACGTAGTATAGGGTAAGTCTTGCAATCGTTTTGAAAATCGAAAAAATTTTTTTGACGGATTTACACGTTTTAGATAGTGGAGATTCCGAAAAACATATTTTTAGAAAAAAAAAAAAAATTGCCGTCTGTCTGTCTGTCTGTAAACGCTCTATCTCCCGAACAAATTAAGATAGAGACTTGAAATTTTGTATGTAGTTAGTATGTAAGAATGGGATGAAGCCTATTTAATATCAGCAACCTCGATTATCCGGAACTATTTTTTTCGGACCCTCGAAAAATTCGTTCTGATGAAAGGTATATAAAAATTTTCAATTTTTTTTGTCCTAAGGAATGGACGTAAAAGGCAATAAAATAACACACATTTTGCATATAGAACGAAGTCGATCGGATTATTAGTTCCCGAGATATTTGTAATCCTGTTTTCCACATTCTTCGATTTTTCATGACCCTGTATTTCATTCAAATTTCAATTCAGAGGTATATTTTATTTGGAAATGAGACGCTTAATCCGACACAGTTAATTGTTAGTTAATAGAATTATTGTTTTTGGAGTTATAAGGATGTTTCTTTTACGCAGTTCGGTACTACTTGAGTAGTTTGGCGTTTTATATAATTTGTCGAAATTGGTACATCAGCAGTTCTTTAATAAAGCATTAATATGTATATTAACAATATTTAAATTTTGTTTATGAATTGCAATGCATTGTATAAATAGTTTTCACATGTTTTATTTTCATATACATATCCATGATGGGTAAGTATTAAGGTGGCCCCCAACGACTAGTTTACTTACCCATCATACGTAGTATAGGGTAAGTCTTGCAATCGTTTTGAAAATCGAAAATTTTTTTTGACGGATTTACACGTTTTAGATAGTGGCGATTCCGAAAAACATATTTTTAGAAAAAAAATTTTGCCGTCCGTCTGTCTGTTTGTCTGTCTGTTTGTAAACCCTGTATTTCATTCAAATTTCAATTCAGAGGTATATTTTAATAGGAAATGAGACGCTTAATCCGACGCAGTTAATTTTTAGTTAATAGAATTATTATTTTTGGAGTAAACGTGTGAATTTTTTGGGTAAACATGTGCTGGAAAAGTAGAAAAATGGCAAAAACATAGCTGATAACTTGGCTGCTGTGTTCGGAAAATGTTGCCATTCCAAAAATGACTTATGCGTTACGCACAAATACGTTTCGCCTTTATGATATTCGATAGGTAGATAGATAGATAACTATAGGGAAATGATATATTGCCATTTACGTTTAATATAATTTTAACAATACTCGACTGAAAAATCGAAATCAAAATGTTTGGTATGAGGGGGAAAAATAGATGCAACAATAATGGGATTTATTGATGGGTGTACCATGAGTAATTATTAACTCGGGAGAACTCGCTAGTGGGAATTTCTCTCACAGTGCTCAATTGCTTTTCTTTTACTTTACATTCGTTTAATATCACCCTTTTTTGCCTTAGTACTTTTATTCAGAAAAAAAATGTAACATAATTGAAATAACATTTTGAAATTTTAATTAAAAGGAAAAGAGGTTTAAATAAGAGTCTTAATAAGGTACGATGGTGAGAGAAAATCTCATGTAGCGAGTTCTCCCGGGTTAAGAGATTTGTAAGAAGAAAATTTATGCAATTGTTTGTAACTAATTTTATACTTTTAAAGAAAGTTCCAATTGAAAAACAATACAAATTTAGTTTAATTTGGCATGCATTTTCAATGACTATACCTTACCTATTATAGTTTCATATTGCAAATTTTCAATAAAATTCCTTTATTTTTTTTTACAATTAATTTTAATTCTTTTTGTAAAGAAAGTTTCAATTAAAAAACAATAAAAATAGATTTTTTTTCTTTTAAGAAAGGGCAAAAATATCATTTTTTAAAAAAGTAGTTAGAATTAAAAAAAATCAAATGCACATAAACTTTAAAATTTTTTAAAATTAAATATGCAATTAATTTTTTTCAAAATGCATATTATTTAAACATTGAAATACAATGAGTTCACCCTTTGAGCCATATATTTTAAAATAAACAAAATTGCTTGAAAAGTAAGCTGTCCCTTTAAAGATAAAATTTTGTAATATTTATGCAATGTTGGAAAATATATCTTAATCTATGACTGATGCAAGATTTTTTTTTAACTATTTGGAAAATAGTTGTTGTCCTCGGCAGAGAATTGGGAAATCTGAAGCATATCTAAATCTTTTTATTGGTTAAATTCCGCAACTTATTCTATGTTATCCGTTTTCTGATGGTCCATGTTTAATGTCAAAAAATGGAATATTTCTGTTGCCATAATGACAGAAAAGTAATTTAAACTAAAATAATAATAATAATAATAATAATACTTTGAAAACAAATTGTGATTAAGATTTCAAACAAATTTCATTTAAAAGTGCATTTTTTTCTCTACGCAACTATGTAAAAATTTAAAATGTGCATTGTTTAGAAATTTAGAAATTTGCAGTTCCGAAAATTGTAAAACTGAAATTTCATTTAAAATTTGTTCATAATGGGTCCAAAAATATTAATGTTTAATCCATGTCGTCCGTATTATGAGGCGTTCAGAAGTCAGTCTGATTAACTCTTTCAATAAAAATGCACATTTTAAACAGTTAAAGTTGTCTATCTTTAATCTACTGTTTTTTTATGGTTGGTCTAGGAATGTTAATGTTTAATGCACGGTGCACGTAATATATGACATGTTATAGTCATCCTAAAAATGATGTTTATTATTATTATTAATTTAAATATAGAATTTATTTATAAGACTTTAAAATTTTAGTCTTTGAAAATATCATTATCTAAATAGTCGTTCTAATTTGTTAAATTACAATTTTGTTATCTATTTTTTCTTGTTTTCAGTTCTGTAGTAAATTTTTCTTGACTGGCTACTAGTAATAAATTTAGACATTTTCTTCCTTTGGGGGGGGGGAGGGGAGGAGCGGGTGGGGTCTGTAACTTATTTGTGTGTGGAGGAGGGAGAGGGGGGAGATGAATTATGGAGTTCATGTGTAATTTCTTTTCTAGATCATTAATAATAAAAAAAAAATCACAAAACTTCCTGCGACGGATAGAGTGTGGGAGAGTTCGATCCTCGCTTTTTCGGAAATTCTTCGCTGCTCGCAACCACTTTAATAGAAGCTTTCAACACACAAGCAAAGGAAGCCGTAATGATAATGGAAGTTATACGAAGAGAAATATAAATCATTTGTGAACGACGTTTAGCTACACACCAAATTCATCACATAAAAGTATTTAAAAAATTGCTAGTAATTGATAAGACTATTGTCAACTTTTACGCATTTTTAAAAGATTTTTATATGATGTTAACCTCCTAACTGATTCTTTTTACGTACAATAAATTAAAAATATGGGTTAACACCACCTTTTTTTAAAGCAAAAATGTTCGTAATATTTAGTCTAAATATGTCTGCCATTAAGTAGTAGGAAATTGTATTTAAAAAATTTAGTGGTGTAAAAAAGTTTTAAGCGGTGGATCGAGCAAATTCTTCTTGCCCGTACGACGTACGGACAAATCAGTTAAGTGATTAAATACATAAAATTGACACACATGACCTTTTGTCTTCTTTAGAGTTTTTCTTATGTTCTACACTGTTAAAAATAAACCTGTGAATTCACGGTGAAACTACTGGCAGCAAAATAGCCGAACTTTTACCATTCCGTTAGCAGATTTTCCGTTGTGGGAAGTACAAGAAAGGAAAACTCCGTTTGAAGAAGCAGTAACTTTCTGTTACAAAGTTTGATTTTTAATGATAATAATTTAATATAATTTTTTAAATTAACGAATCGATTAATCGTCAAAGAATTCGAAATTATCAAGTGATTTTAAGCTACTATGTTATTTTTCTTAATTATTATTTTATTTAATTTTCTTTATAATTTAGTTCACGCCGTCCTGAGGATCGAACTCGGGACCTTTTGATATCGGAACAAATCCTTGCCAACTGAGCCAAAGCTGCTGACGCCGGATTGTACAAAGTATGTCTTTTATAAGTTAGTGGGAAAATCTGTTGTGCTTTTTAAAGATTTCTTTCAAATATATTCCTTAGAATATTTGTAAACGGTTTATTTTATTTTATTTTATTTTAGACTGATGCATAATACCTATTATTTTTTAAATAGTTTAAATAAAAAAAAAAAAAAAAAAAACACTGTTTTTTTTATTCCATGGCGCCAGTGTGATCCGAACTCACAGTCTGCGTTCGCAGGCGATTATCGGCGTGTTGCCTTGACCACTCGGCCATGGAGCCCCCCACACAACGGAGTGTCTCCGTTTTTGTTTCTATTTCCATCCGTTTCGTTATTTTCAGGAAATATGGTGGGATTTTCTGATTTGTAACAGAAAATTTCCTTTCGTTTTGAAAAAGGACTTTTTCTGTGAAATTTAGGAAAAAAAATATTCGTGAATTTCAGAATTTTTTTAACAGTGTACTTACATTGTTTTTTACCGTTTTCTTGCGAACATACCCGAGAAAATATAAAAATATTACAGTAAAACCGAATAATTCGGATTAATTGGGACCAGACCCTATCCGGATTATCCGGAGAATTAAAAAAATGAAATAAAATAAAACATACTTACAGAAAATCATCTTTATGTTTAACTTATTGATTATTTACAGATAGTAAAAATGTTTACTTTGTAATAAAAATGTTTGTAATTTTTTGCTGTGCCAGTTTTCTATACCTTTTGCGAGCCGTACGGTCACGCATCCGCTTGAACATAAGTAGTTCATTGGGTGTAGTTTAAATAAGAAAGCTTAAGGTATTCTTCCGAAAAGCTTTCAGAAAAAAAGTATTTTTTAAATTTAGAATACGACGATGAAACAAGTTAATGTTATGGAAATTAGCCAAATCGCTTCTCAAATTTGAAAAAAAAATTGACCATACTGATCAGGATTATCCGGAGATCCGGATTAACGGGGCTCTAGTGTATCTGCTATTTAATTTTACATTTTTATGAGTACAACTGGTAAATCAAGGAAGTGCATACAATGATTATAGATTTCCCATTACTTCTTCAAAAGAAAGGGGGGGGGGCAAATCTACAACTGACAAAGAATGATGAAAATAAACAACAGTTATATTGAATAGAACAGTTTTTATCATCTAATAAATGCTCTTATTTGTACTTGCAAGGGATTATAAGAAATGAACATTTATTTTCAGTCTAATCCTCTCCATTAATACATGCACAACATAGAAAGAACGTAATGCAAATGCTGAATGTATTTTTGTCAAATAATATCCCATTACGCTGGATGATGTATTTCTATATTTAGTTCCTACCGCATTATAAATACTCAATTGCATAAAAATAAGATTGCAAGGTCAATAAATAAATAAATAAAATACTGATAAACATTATGTTTTTTTAAAAACTTTCTTGGGCAAACAGACACAAGTATTTGTTTAAAGATTTTTGAAAGTAAATTCATGCATTTTCTTTCAGAAATCATTGTTTTTCATTCTCTTTAAAACACAGTTTTACTTAAGAGATACTAAAACTTTAATTTGGCAGACACGATTTTTTACATTGTGTACTTTTAACTGTATTCATGCAAAATTATTTAACATGTTCTTTTACAAAAGGTACTTTGAAAAAAAAAAAAAATAATAATCTATAACTCTACAGAAGTAAATAGATATAAAATATGTGACGGAATGAAAATTTCGCCTTGCTTTTAACATAGAATGTATAATATGAACTTTAAAATATTAAAGTTTACTTAAAAGGTGATTAAAATAACCAAATTTTATTAATTTTATTTAAATTTTGTTAATTTTATTTAAAAACATTTTAGTACTTTCAAACCTTTAATCAGGTTCTTCCCCAGAGAATATTTCCCTTTATAAATATAACCATATGATTCCGTTTCGAAAATGAACGAGACTCGTGGCTTGAAGATTGAATTGAATTTAAATTCCAAGCCACGAGTCTCGCTCATTTTCAAAACGGAATCACATATTTGTATTTATAAAAGGAAGAAACTGATTAAAGGCTTGAAAGTACTAAAATGTTTTAAAATAAAATTAACTATTAACATCTATAGTTGGTTATATTTACCGCCTTTTAAGTAAACCTAAACATTTTAAAGTTCATATTACACATTTCTACAAAAGTAAATTAACAGAAATCCGTATGTTTGCTAAAATTTTATCTGTATACTGTACAGAAAAATATGTAAATCTACAAAATCAATCTTTTTTAAAGCTACAGCTTCACAGAAACAACTACAAAAATTGCAGTAATCTTACTAAAATTTTGTCTGTAACCTAAGTTGCAGTTACATAAAAAGTTTTTGGCATCTCATTTCCTAAAAGAGTCTTAGTAACCTTACAAATTTTTTGATTTTCTGTGCAAATCTGTACCATAAAATGAGGTGAATCGGAACACTTTTCAACTTTAACGTTAAAAAAAAAAGCAACAACTGATATTTTAATTTTTTTTATTTTTTTACTAGAAACTTCGGTATTCTTTTGTTCTTTACTTTGAAGCAAAAACATAGCATTTGTTACTGTTTATATATGTATATATTTTTTTAAATGGTGTTCCTAATCACCCCGCAGATAGGGATGAATCGGAACAAATGTTGTAATCTTTATTTTTTTTTATTCAAACTTTAATAGGGTTAATAAAAATAGGTAATAATGATAAGGAAGGAATAGGAGCACGTGGCTACTATCAAACCAGGCCTTTATTTTATATACAAGTAAAGATATGCCTTTTTAAAAATTAAAAAACAACTTTGAACTCAAGAAAAAATATAATTTATTCTAAAAATTGTATTTGAATTGCAGAAGTTGGAATTTAATACAAAATCAGCCCTGTAAATTGGTTTTCCATTTTGATATGTTTATGTAATGTTGTAGTTGTCAGAGAATAATTCTGTGCAATTTTTCTTAGTAATTTGACATTTTTAAATTGTTTTATTGTGTGTTTCATGCCTGTTGGATTGGGCGTTAACTTTTTTGTTTAACTAAGTAATTTATTGGCACCTTTAAACTGTTCAAGTAATTAGAGCAAACAAAATACTGTTGAAATACATATTCAAACATACGTTTTCAGATATTACATGAAACTATTACTGTATAGAAAAATAAACCATGAGAGGAAAAGTGTTCCGATTCACCCCGTAAATCTTAAACCTGAGATGTTACAAGCCATTTTTCACTTTTTCATTATGTAGTTTAGAAATAACTAGAACTTTATACAGCATATTGTTTAAAGGTCTATCATTAATTAAAAATCTCAACTCTTAGGTTAACAATACGAAAAATACTGCAGCTACATACAAAGTTTTGAAGACGTTGAAAAAATGACGGTTTTGAGGATTCGCTTATGCAGTATTTATTATATACTCCAGTAGTGTTGCCAACATGGCAAACTAAATTTTCCAACTCTTCATGTTATTATCTTTTTATAAAAAAATTGGCAACTAAAATATCATCACATATATTTATAATGAATTTATTTGTATGACCGGGAAGTTTCGTTTCTATCCACCCCATTTTACGGTAACTGTTATACGAATTTTTGCTGTTGCCGTTACATAAAATGTTCTAGGAATCCCAGTTTCTTAGAAAATGTTTTGCAACTTTACAGATTTTTTTACAGTGTATGACAAGAGTATTTTAAATATGTTGTATGAAAAGTTTTCCTAAATCATTACACATGTTTTAAAACCACCTTTATTAAAAAAAATCATTTCCTTTAAAGAACAGTACATCCAAAGGAAAAAAAATTAGAATAAATACAATGAAAAAATCTGCTTATGCCGTAATCCTGCCTAAAACCGAAAATGTGTTGATCCATGCAAAATAAATGTAATAATACCTGAAAAAAAACCCTGCATTTACAGCTTTTAATAGGGAAGTTGTTTATAACGTACTTTTTTTTCCTTTCCTATGTAATTCCGCCTTAGAAAGTTTCACTGTATAGTATTTTTCAAAGTCTCCAATACATGGAATAATATGGATTAATCATATTAAAGTAAAGTGAAACATTTAAATATAAATAGAGATTCATTGATAAAATAAATATATCACAGACTTTAATGATTCTTTAACAATATATATATATATATATATATAAATATGAAAAACGAAAAGCTATAATAAGTATGTTTGGTCAAAACTCCTCCATACGAAGCAATTTTTAACTATATCAAATTAAAATCTATGTAGAATTTCAAGACTGAGTCGGGCTATGATTTAAACTTTTTTCACGTTACTTGAATTCTATAGATAACAACAAAGCTAAAAAAATAATTTGAGCACCAATATGTTTACTGACTAATTCTACTGAAGGGTAATTTTCAATTATGTTTGCGCTTCCAGACTGAACAAAATTTTTGCATGCTATGTAGTATATAGCTAAATATACATCTAAATATATGTATTAATACAGTAAAACCTCCAAATAAGGGACACTCCGAATAAGGGTCACCTCTATTAAAGGGACAAAAGTTCTGGTCCCAGTCCTATAGTATAGGACCTGTAATGTAAATGCCTCTGAATAAGGAACACTCGATTTAAGAGACACCTGAAAATGAAATTAAAGAAGCTGATTTTTGCAGTTCAGATAATGAAGTAGTCTATAGTGAAAATTAAAATACAGATGTCTGTGAAATTATCATTGAAACAGGCAGATTATTTTTTATTAATATTTATACAGAGGCATACAACAATTGAGGAGCATTTATTCAGCCATAATTCAAATAAAGATATCAGTGTGTTTATCCTTATTGCTGAAAATTATGAGGATGGCTCTAAAAAAGATGAAGAAATGAAATTTGTGAGATAAAGAACTTAACAGATGCTTTAAGATACATAAAACATTTGAATACTTTTTTCGTAAATACTGCTCATAATGAAAGGCGAAAATTTGTAAGTATGGTAAATGAACACTTGAGAGATTTGTAGTAAGAAATTGAAATCTGAAAAACAATAACTTTTGATCGATTAGTACTTCAAGTAAGATTCTTTTAAATGTTATTGTAATTTTTGCATGTACACAAATACGTATGTAAAAATATAAATTAATAACTTTACAAATCATTTAATGTCGTAATTGATTGAAAATTAGTATTAATTAATTCTTTTTTTCTTTTTTGTCTGATTAATGGAATTTATAGTTTTCGGGTACATTTAAACTTCACCTTTAATGTTTGATTACTGTTCTTTTTCTAAACAATTAATTTAAAAAAGTAAAAACTCCAAATAAGGGACACTTCTGTTTAAGAGACGAAAATTTCGGTCCCATGGGTATACCTTATTAGGAGGTTTCACTGTATAAGTATGTATCTAAATATACATATCACATATATGATTGCAGAAAAGAATTAATACAATATTTTTCGATAATATGCGGTAGTTGCTGAAATAATGTTTTCAAATGTCTTATGCGTTTTACAAATTATTTACGTAGCCATCTTTCACTTTATTTACAACTTAACTGATTTTCCCGTACGTCGCACGGGCAAGAAGAGTTTGCTTGATCCATCACTTAAAGCTTTCTGAAACCACTAAATTTTTTGAATACATTTCATGCTGTTTAAAGGTAAAAATATTTAGACTAAATGTTACGAATATTTTAACTAATGCTGTCTACGCCGCTGAGTTTTTTGCGATCGGGTTAGGAGATCATTCTTCGTTAACATTATGAAAACTGTTACATAAAAAATATGAAAATTGGTATATTATAGAAATATGTTTAATAAACACGCTTATGCAGACAGTTTTTTCAATCGAATAACTATTTTAAGAGATATTTAATGTTAAAGTTGGTCAAAATCGTTCCATTCAAAAAAGGTTTATAGAAACAAAAACTATACATTGGAATGTAAACAGTTTTATATTATTTTATCAATTAGAAGTTCCGGGTGTGCAGACTGCAATTTTTTTTTTTAATTTGACTTATTTTATGAGGATTTATTTCCATTTTAAGATTGAATTTTCAGCATTTCGAAAATATCTTTTACATATTTTAGAAAAGGGTATTATTTTAAATTGTTGCCATTAAAAAGAACAATGCAAAAAATAATGTTTCCTTCAAATTAAAAATTTATTTATACGTGCAAATAGAAAAATAGAAAAAAATACTTTCAAATTAGAGTTAAAGGACTACATGTTAAAAAAGGAAAATATTGAAAATTACGTCATAAAAATTATATTTATTCGTAAATTTTAAAAGAGGAAGAAAATTTTAAAGTAATAAATTCATTATGATGTGTTAAAAATCGTAAAAGAAGAAAATTACGTAATATAAAAAAAATAATTTACAGTGTTGAAACAGTTTAAATTTAAAAATATATTTGCGCGAGACATTTATTTCAAATTTTGAGATAATTTTCAACCATTATCGTGAATTTTAAGACAGTGCAAATAATATTTCTTTTCTAACAACAGAAGTATTTTTACGTAAACATTAAGAATAGAAAGAAAAATTTTGTGAAAATTACGCCAGAGTTAAAACGATGCATTTCAAATTTCTTATTTAAAAGAATTTTCTTACAACGTTGTTAAAAAATACCGAGAGACAAAGTTTTTGTTTACTTAATTCATTTTACATTAGCTACTTTTGAAAATTTTAATTTTCTGTTTTCAAAACTGGTGATAAAAAAAAAAAAAAAAAAAAAAAATCGGTAAAAGACGCTTGTCGCGAATATAACAGGTTTAAAATATCTTGAATTTTTTGTGTATTCATAGTTTAGCAATGCACTCAAATAAAGTAATTTAACAAGATTATAAAGACTACAAATTTTCATTTACTTTAATAAATAAACATAAAATATCCACATAAATAATAATAATCAAAAGATGAAAAGAAAAAGCTAAAAACTTTTTCTTATGTCCACTCCTCTAATAAAAAAAGAAACATTACAAGCATAGAAATACGCATTAACAATCAGATATAGAATTTATTTTCTGATTTGTAATTCGAAAATAGAATTATCGGTTTGTCAAAGTTAAAATTTTTTTCAAGCTGAAAAACGAAAAATTACGAGCACTTATTTAAAAACTTCCAACTGGAAATTGTAATTTCTTTTGCAGCTGCTTTCTTGAAAATAAAGCTATCCATTTTAAAAGGACATATATTTTTATTGGTTGAATTTATTTTCTTCAGATGACAACAGAAAATCGTCATGTGAGGAAAAAGCATTAATTCATTTACCAACTACTAACTCTTCGAAGCGAAATTAATCTGATTTTGTGAAAACAAATGTATAACTAGATTTCAATTTTTTAATGTCTCTGTGCAGTGCAGCTGGTGAAAAGTTTTTGTTTATTTCAAGGGAATTAAATCTTTGTTTCGTGGTAATATATTTTTTAGTTAAAAGTATTCTATTATGGTTTTACCGATTTTTCAAATAAAGTAAAAATTGTGTATAATATTGATTGCTTAAAGGGCTACCGTGATCCCCTCCGTACACAAGTTCATTGCATTTTCAGTTCATTGCCTATGCAGGTGTGCATTATCTTTATTTTTCTTTTTATTAACATACAGAGTGTCCAGTAAATGACTGACCTTTTTTTAATGTGGGGAGGGGCGACGGTTTTAGATAAAAATGCGCGGTTTGCTGCATTGTTATTAGAAACTGGAAAAAATAATTTACTTGATATTAAACACGTTACAACATGTCGAAATGGATCGATGGGATAATCAAGTAATACTTGCAAATCGGCAATAGAGCATTATTATGTATTAAAAAAAATTAAATACACGTTTAAATTTTATTTTTTTAAATTGCGATGGTATTTTATAACTAGTTTATGCATATTCTATTTTCATCTTTATATTATGCATATCCATGAAGGATAATGGGTGGGATGAATTACGGTGGTCCCCAACGGCTAGTATTTTAATTGAACTACTATTTCCTGATATAACCGGAAGTTTATTATCACAATGATGTCTGAAATAACAAGGAAACCTATAATGGAAATGAAATCATTTGAATAATAAATTCTCATGTTTATGTCTCACAAACATTACCACCTGTTTTTTAAGAATAAACATAACATTGATTATATTCCATTGTTTTCTTCGCAAGGATCATTAATTGAATAATAAATCCCCCATCGCATTTTTGTTTAGTCATGCTTCATTATGACTGGATGATAAATTCCCTTTTCAACTTATTATTATTCCTGCATGTCAACAAAACCAATTTTGATGTAAAAATAAAATAAAGGAGAAGAAACATCTAAACTTCTCTTTATTTGATGATAGTTTTTACAGGAAAACTTGTCAACTGATTCAAGGGGTTTCCAAAGAGTTTCTGAAAGGTGAATTCATATTCCATAGTAATTTAAAACTATTTATTTTCTTTACTCGTCATAATAGAAGAGATTCAAGATATTTTTTTTAGATTAAATGCATTCTTTTAAGAGTTAAAATATAAATATGAATGCGATATTTATATCAAAAGACTTTGAATTTTTTAAATATGGCTTAATACGTGATATTATTTATTTTTTCCTTAATCTAATTATTATTATTTTTATAATATATAAATTTATTATCTTATGTACATAACTAAGTCCAAGTATTAAAATAGATCATTTAATTCGTTATTAGTTCCTAATATACAATTTCTTTTGGGCAGCAATTAAAGTGTCGTCCCTTAAATAATGTTTCGTTATAGACCAGGAAACCGCAACATAGACAATCACTTTATCGAGTTCATGGATAAAAATCTGGGATTTGTTAAATATCGATTCGCATAATAAAACGGAATCGGTCTGTCAAGTAATATCTTTGTGGAGAACTCCTAAAACCTGATTTTACCGTTTGACTCATAGGTTTACCATTATATTTTCCTATTCCAATCCTCCATGTTTTCATTCTTTTGGGTGCAGGTAAGCACAATTTTAAGCAGACGAGTCCACCGCTAAAATCAATTTTTGAGGTGTTTTTTGCACCAAGATATGATTTGACAGACCGATTGCGTTTTAATATGCAAATCGAGATATAACTTATAGACTTCATAGATTATTAACTTCGAGATATATCCTAGATTTTCACCTATGAACTCGATGGGGCGATTGGCTGTGCTACAGCCAACCGGTCTAATACATAAGCCAGATGTTACCATTCACTTCTCGGCGTGCCATATTTGGCACAACTCTAAAAACACTATAATTCTCATTATGGGCCATGAAATTGGCCAGTGTGATCGCTGTAACTGATTAAGAACAGTCTAAAGAATAGAACATCTGTTTTGTTCATGTCGAATGACTGCTTTTGACAAAATATTAGAATTTATTCTTCTGAAACAAAAAAATTTTCGATCAAGCTATTAAGGCAAAATTTACTTATACTATTTTTACCGAATACTTAAAAATATTAATATAAAGAAAGTTGTCGAATTGAGCAGATAAAATGAATTAATATAAGCCCATTTAATTACAAAATATAACAATACAATATTTAAAAATATTAATTGTGTATATAGGTTACATGCCATCAAATATCAAAATTAAGCTGAAAATTTGAATTTTTTCTTTTTACTGTTTTTTTTTTGCATTTTTAGAGCGATATATAGATTTTAAGTAACTTTTTTCATAAATATAGAAAAAACCGTCTCACGGTTTTTTCTATATTTATGATGGTTATATTTATGGTTATATTTATTTATGGTTATATTTATTTATGATGGTTATATTTATTTATGATACTTTTAACTTCGTGAAGGGTTAAAACGAAGCACATATCATTGTACAGTTAAATACTGATAATATATTGAAAATTTTTTTTAAACTTATAAACTTTTTCAATTTTTACACAGTTGTATAGGAAAAAAAAGGAATTTAAAATTCAGATTGTTTGAAAACTGCATCCTAAATTATTCTTGAGACATTTTTTTTATAAAACAATTTCTGTAATGGTGGCAAAGTAAATACTCCATTTCTGTAGAATGTAAAGAGAAAATAGTAGAATACTTTATCTTTTTGTTGCCATTTTCTCATAAAAATTGAAGAAAATTTGTAAAAGACTTACTATGCCAAAAATATGGCCTGATATAAAAAGTATTTTGAAGTATACAGGGTGATTCTAAATTTTTTTTACAATAAAAGAGGGGTGATAGTACACATCAAGACAAACAATATTAAATGGGAGACCAGGGGTCCTAAACGTTTTCCAGAGGAGATGGCGGCCATTAAAGTTTAGGGTCCAAAATTTCAAATAAAGATAAAAAACGGAAAAATCGGTCGATTGATTTGCGGTTTTCACTAAAAATATTCTTTATGTCGGCATTTTCTTGAAATTAAATTATAAAGATAAATTTAAAAAAATGCCGTTAGAGGGCGCTTTAGACTTTGGAGCAACGAACAACTATTTTTTGCCGGTATTTTTTACATTTCATTAAATGTTTTCGTAAGCTTAAACTCAAACTTAAATTTTGAGCTCAAAATCTCAATAGTGGGGAATGCTTAAGTAGCACAAACTGAGGTGTTCAGATTGTTCAAATTACAAATGATTATAAAAAACGGAAAAATTGGTCCATTGATTTGCGGATTTCACTAAAACTTTTCTTTATGTAGGCATTTTCGTGAAAATAAATTATAAAGATAAATTAAAAAAATGCCGATAGAGGGCGCTTTAGACTTTGGAGTAACGAACAACTCTTTTTTGGCGTTATTTTTTGCATCTTATTAAATGCTTTCGTAAACTTAGATTTAAATTTTGAGCTCAAAATCTGAATAGTTGGGAGTGGTTAAGTAGACAAACTGAACTGTGTTCAGAGGGTTCAAATTTCAAATGATTATAAAAAACACAAAAATTGGTCGATTCGTTTGCGGTTTTCACTAAAACTAATTTTTAAATCAGCATTTTCTTGAAAATAAATTTTAAAGATAACTTTCACAAAATGCCGATAGAGGGAGCCTTAGGCTTTAGAGTAGCGTACAACTATTTTTAACCGTTATTTTATAAATCTCATTAAATGCTTTCTAATGCATAGACTTAAATTTTGACTCAAATTCTGAATCGTTGGGATTGTTTAAGTAGCGAAAAATTGAATTGTGTTCGAGGAGGGGGAGGGTTAAATTTAAACTCCTGATAACACATCAGTTTGCGCTTCTTAACCCCTCCCAACGATTCAGAATTTGAGCCCAAAATTTAAGTCTATGCATTTGAAAGCATTTAATGAGATAACGGCTTTAATGACTAAATGATTTAATGAGATAAAAAAATAACGGCTAAAAATAGTTGTACGCTACTCCGAAGCCTAAGACGCCCTCTATCGACATTTTGTGAAATTTATCTTTAAAATTTATTTTCAAGAAAATGCTGATTTAAAAATTAGTTTTAGCGAAAACCGCAACGAATCGACCAATTTTTGTGTTTTTTATAATCATTTGAAATTTGAACCCTCTGAACACAGTTCAGTTTATCTACTTAACCACAATTATTCAGTTTTGAGCTCAAAATTTAAGTTTAAGTCTAAATTTACGAAAGCATTTAATAAGATGCAAAAAATAACGCCAAAAAAAGTTGTTCGTTACTCTAAAGTCTAAAGCACCCTCTATCGGCATTTTTTGAAATTTATCTTTACAATTTATTTTCACGAAAATACCTATATAAAGAATAGTTTTAGTGAAAACCGCAAGTCAATCGACCAATTTTTCCGTTTTTTATAATAATTTGAAATTTGAACCCTCTGAACAGAGCTCAGTTGGTGCTACTTAAGCACTCCCCACTATTTAGATTTTGAGCTCAAAATTTAAGTTTGAGTCTAAGCTTACGAAAACATTTAATGAGATGTAAAAAATACAGGCAAAAATAGTTGTTCGTTGCTACAAAGTCTAAAGCGCCCTCTATCAGCATTTTTTAAAATTTATCTTTATAATTTAATTTTAAGAAAATGCTGACATAAAGAATAATTTTAGTGAAAACCGCAAATCAACCGACCGATTTTTTCGTTTTTTATGTTTATTTGAAATTTTGGTCCCTAAATTTTAATGGCCGCTATCTCCTCTGTAAAACGTTTGGTCTCCTATTTAATATTGTTTGGCTTGATGGGTACTATCACCCCTCTTTTATTGTAAAAAAAAAAAAATTGGAATCACCCTGTATATGCGCGACTTTTTTTCCCTCCGCATTTGCTTAATTCTATCAAAAAGTTGAAATAATGCAATTTTATTAATCCATACGCAATAATGTTTTCTGAATTTTGAGAACACAGAAATGAATGATCTGTTCCAGGACAGTGACGTCATATGTAAAATTTTCTATTAGTGTTGCTTACGACTGGATCATAAACGCGGAATTCTTCAGCGGATGTAAAGACGTTATTGTACATAAAGTGAAAGCATGTATTTTAAGTCTTAAAATTGAAATATGTTTTCTACTATCTATCTTTATATAATTTTTTTTTCATCAAGTTGACACTAAATTCTGAAAAAGCAGAATTTCTGCTTGTTTATATTTTCTGTAGCTCTATTTTAACTCAATGCACTAGAAAAAACTAACAATAAACAATTTCTTTTTAGATTTAAAATTTACTAACTACAATTAAAATATTAGAGTTTTCATTTTGTTGAGAACCGCATGAAAAATATATTAATTTTTAGAATAAAATGAAAGTTTCTTTTGCCACAAATGCGTTTCAGAATACTTTTTAATCAGTAGGCTGCTTGTCACTCAGTTATCGAATTTCCTTTGATAATGTTAAGTGTATGGTCATTTGATGCATTCTTATATTTAAAATATCTCATTCAGAAGTTAATATTTTAAACTTATTTTTCTGCGTACTCTTCTTGAAAGATGTCTTTTTTTTCTTAGTCGTCAAAATATTTCTAAAATCTATTCTTAATTTTATATAAAGTATTGAAATTTTTTCCCGGTTCGTCTGCTTTTAGCTTATAAAATATTAAACTAAACCATAAATTTTAGAAATATTTTCACAACTAAGAGAAATTGTACGCCAAGCATAGCAAATTATTATATTCTTATGTACACAGATTATATGCATTTCGGGTCTATAAAATTCTAACTGAACGTTTTTAAGTTCAACGAAAGTAGTAGATAAAGGCCGGTTCTACGGCCACTGGGCGGGATGCGGGATGAGCAATGAGCAATTGAGAGCAATGCTTAATTGATCAGACTCATCTTCCTCCTTATCGCAGAACTCAATTATCTGACACTGCTGTTATCAATTTACTAAAATACATATTATCTAGAATAATAGTATCAAAACAGTTTAATATCTAACAACTTGTTTACGCTAGCTCATTTTTGCTTTCTATGATATTTTTTAGAAAAGATGTGAATACAAGTAAGTTTTTAAAAAGTATAGATCTCTCTTATGTAATTAGTACAATTGTTTGTATATGTTATTATATATGCATGTTAGTAGGCGTATGTTTCTCTCATGTTGTATATGTGTTTTATGT